>JALDNG010000506.1:0-134254 GCA_024349245.1 Neodontobutis hainanensis
TGTTATTTAATTTTTCTTTTACAAATTTTTACCTGATATTGTATTTATGCTTCCACGCATTGTTCTATCAATAATATTAAGTCTGGAAAATGGAAGTGAGGTCTCTATTTGATAGTATATGGTTATAAAAATGTTTAAACTTTCTTTCTGAGTTAACGCGAGATATTTTGATAAAATTTAAAAAATTACGCCAAGATTTTGGTTTACATACCAGCTCTCTTGGTTGCATCTCTTTATGACAATGACTTTAATTTTCAAAAATTTTTTGAAATAACTCATCAATGAAAAAATCTTTTCAACATGCTGTTCTATAAATATTTTACAATAAAAGCTGATGTTACCGAATAATTCCGAATACATATACAACGGTTATTTTTCTATTATTAAAATCTGCATTACCAAGTCTCCTAGAATGTTACTGAATTTATGAGTGTTTTCATCGACAATAATTTTATCACACGAAAATATTTGAATTCTTTCTCCATTGAAAGAAAAGTTGAGAATTCAGGAAAAATTGTCGTATTGAACTTAGTATTTTGGTTTTAAATTTTTTTGCAGAAGATGAAATCATGCAGAATGACTTTAATACCCCTTTATAAATAAATGACTTATTATGACCATTAATACTGTAGTTCCTGTCTGATTTGATTCAATCAATAATTTAACGTCTTGGCATAGAAAACAATCTTTAGATAAAGGTTTGATCAAAGCAGGGACGGCTTAAAGGCTGGTGAAATCGTAGAAGTAAGGGAAAATATTCGGGAAAAGGAAATTTAAGAAAGCCACAATCTCCATTGCGTTTTGATCCCTACAGGAAAAAGAATTTCTGACGATTATTTGTAGATGTGGCACCAGCTAGGACCACATAAACCACAACAGTGATGTCATCAATTTGTATTTTATCAATGGGAGCAAAAAGTCGAGATTAATGGGGATATAAAATAGATCCCGAAAAAGGTAAAACTTTAAAAATTAACAAAAACTCTTATTACAGTTGTTTGCCAAGTTTGAATGCTAAACAACATTGAAAAGGAGAAAAAATGACTGGTTATTTTTTACATCTTAAGAAGACAAAATAGGGGAGCTGTGGAAATCATTAGTAGACTCGGGAAAAGATTAAGCATATAATTACTTTACATACGTATAAAAAATATATTTTTAGAGGCAAATAATCTTATATTTATCGAAAATTTCCTTTAGAAGTAAATAAATAAGAAATATTGTGGGAGTGTAATACCTGGGGCGTTTTCAGTTAATTTTTTATATGCGCACGTGCAACGCCCATAAATTTTAGTTAAACCTACGATATTTTGAAACTTTCCTGACATTGTTTTTCGAAGAAATTTGTAGTTTTTAGGCACGTATAATTTTTTTTATTTTCTTAAACAGCAACATATTCTCTAATTTACCAAAAATATGAAAATATTTTATATTCTAAAACTAGTATCTCTTTTGCATGTTATAGTTGTTTGAGATTTAAATTTTTCAAACATTCTTACCTATCATTCCTACAATATTATACGCAGCCTCAAATATGAATTTTCAGAAATGTACCATTCTAGCAACATTGATTTTTCAAAAATAAAATTTATGTTTAAAATTATCTTTCAAATAATTTTGTTAGATATATAGTCGAACTGTTTGTTTTATCATTTATTTCAGAAAAATAATATGGTCACATCTGTTTTAGAGTGACACAAGTTTAAACCATCCACTCTACCATAAAAAATACGAAATTATTCAAAATCATATTTTTAAAATTAGTTTTGATCTTAAACTCGATATCTTTATTTTTCGTGTATCTGGGTTAATATAAAAAAAGATCGCGTCTGCGTCGTATATTCATAGCCATTTTAAATTACCAAATTAAAAAGTTTTCCAATTTTTGTCCCACTTAAATGATTATATACACGTTAAAAAATTAAAAGTAATAAAAACAGTCACATTTTACATTGTTAAGCCAATATTATACAGCAGCTTGAGATAAAATATCACATTACACTTTAAATCAAATTTTTAAAAATACCACTTATTTCTTCTATGATAAAACTAACAATACAAATTTTTAACTTTTTATTAAAAAAAACCATCCATATTTACAATGATATCATGGTGCTAAATTAACATATCCGTGGCGCGCGCGCAACTGTTAAACTGAAATGATGTAGTCTTTTCTGCAAATTGTTAATACACCTTGTTGTCGAGTGGCTGTTATTTTTCCACAGAGTACCTTAAATTTTATTTTTTTGAAATAACCATCACACTAAAATTGTATTTAGAGTCGCTTTAAAATAACGCTTACATTGCAAAATTGTAAGTACCGTGTCTTTGATATGAGTGATTTCATGGTATTCCCTTCTTCAAAGAGTGATTTCCATAAAAAGCAAGTTAATTTTCCGCATTTATTGTTTGAAATACTGAGTCATAAATGTTGTTTCAAAGATGATTTATTTGATAATCTGTTTTCATAGTTATAAAATTTAAAATTTAAATGTAATTAATGTTTATAAACCTCAATGAGCCTTATTATTCATATAAATCGTTTAATGACTGATACTAAGAAAATCGTGTGCGCGAAAATGTCGGGTTTATTCGTGCATGCGACAAAATTGCTCATCTAATAGTCAAGAATTAGCACTAAATTTTTGAGAATTAAGACAACAATTATCCAGAAAACGGTTAACAAACAGTCTGGCAAATGTGAGCTGTTTACTTCTCTATTTCTTCTTATCATGAAAGTTAACTCCTCTTTAATTAAAAAATAGTCTCTCGAATTATACCTCATGACGTTACTTGCGAAATTAAGATCATCTTTCAGTTTTAAGGAAAAACAATTTTCATACGAAGGGAAGGGATATCGACTGAATTATGTTTTAAGATGGATCGTCTAAATATTCATACGTCAAAAAATAAAGATTCAGAAGATATAAGAAGAAAGCAGACACTATGCTCGATGAGGTCTTAATACATGAAAGCTTGAGATACTATTGAGAACATAAGTTAAAATCACTATAACTGAAAGAGAAAGCACTTCAAACAGAGTAAATAAACTTAATAATATAAAGTGAAAAGTACAAACGAAGCATTTTTAAAAACAAAAAAACTCATGCTAGCATTATAGGAGAGAGGTGGCTTCGAATTTAATCAATAGAGTTTTGATGTATCAAACCATAGGCCACGTGCAATGAGGCACGATATTAACATCTAAACTTGAAGTATTACTTATCAACCTCATAATATTAATTATGCTGATATATTCATCTTGTTATTATAGAATAGTGTTTTTGCGATCTTTTCTTGAAGCATTTTGCGGGTTCCCCTGTCACTCTAATTAAAAAAACTCCACATAAATTTCATTTGTTTAGCTTTTGATTGAAAAAATGAGACAGTATTTTTGACAGATTTTTGATAATAGATAAAAAAGTTTATAAACAACTTCTAACAGCCTCAACTACTTGAGTTTACGAAGTTGAGCTTTTTTCAGTTAAAAGTTGTAAATTGAAATGTCATAAAAAATCAACAATTTTTTAAGGTACAAGACTTTAAAAATATTATAAAATTTAGCTGCCTTTATTCAATGGTAGATCAACATAACAATTGCTTGAAATATAAATTATATTATGCACTTGCGCATTATTAGAAATATTGAAAGAAATGTCATTTTCTTTGTCGATGGAAATGGACGACATCGAGTTCGATTCTGAAATAAATGGTGGGCAAGAAGACTATCAAAAGAAAAAACCGAAACATCCCAAAAAACTAGAAAACAATATCATGCTTAAATGGAATCCAGAGTTCGAGAGGGGTGGATTGGCGTCGATTAAAAAAGTGGTTATTTTTGATTCGTTGAATTTCATGAAAATAGACAAATCCCAAAAACCCGTGGGCTTGTTAGTCTATTTCGGGTTCACTAAAAGTGGGATAATTTCTTGCGGCCCAATCAATGAAAAATGCCAAGATCCTTCAATCTCCTTTATTTACCACGAAAAAATCTTAAACATAATTTTCTTCAGCTTGGATAATAGCCAATCCGTGGGACAGTACCAGTTTTATATTCCTAAACTTCTTACAAAAAAGTTCAACAATAATGTGGAGTTGATAATATTCAGCTCTCAGACTCCTGACAAAAAGTCCAAAGAAGCCTTTCTAGACTCAAATTCTTTTTACTTCTTTTCAACAAGGCGATTGTAAAATAAAGGCATCAATCCAAAAAGAAAATTTATTCATTGTAGGTATGGCTGCTCAACGTACAATTTTTTAATGTTCAGTATTGACGTTCTGCAGAGGACTATCCCGAGCCGCAACTGCATTTATCTCAACTTTTAACGAACAGGCTACGAACGAGCAAAAATTCAACATGTTTGTTAACTATTTATCGGAGCAAGCCCTATCGGAATTATCAAGAAGGATCCATCAATTACCTCAAAATAATAGTAATAAATATTTATTCACATAATTCTACTTTCGTGTCATTGGGTTTAAATAATCGTATTTAATTGGTCGATGAGAGTTTCTTTCGGTAATAACCTGAGAAACGTGTCTTAACCGGCTGATCAATTGTTTTTAGCGTTTGCCGCAGAGGTATCGAAGAGATATTGGCTATTGAAGTTCCCCAAACCGTTTGAATCACGATCAGAGAGCGCCATATTAATTGCAAGCATTTCTAGACACTTGCCCTTTGATGGTAGATAAGAGATGGGAGTGGGCCAGTTGGTTGGAGAAATGCCCTTCAGTTAATATCTTTCTTACATGAGATGGAGGTTCCCCCATAAGCAGTGTCGAGTATATTATGAAGCTACACACGTGATCATATTGTGGCAGGGAAATCGCGGCGTGGTAAACGAATGACAAATACATGATCGACGTAACCGTTCGTTCGAGATCCTCAAAACATGTGAATGCACCGTTACCTACGACCCCCTACATAGCAGTTATGCTCACCTTTATAGAGGCACCAGTTTCGCAGGTTAGTTCCTTTGCCCAGTTCTGTACTTCCCAGTCGTCTTTAAGTTTACTTTCGTTATCTAACTAGAATGAGCTTTGATTTACCGTAATAAATCATGAGAATTTCTCTGACGTATGCATGGAATGCCTCAAATAGGAGGATCGCATCATCCCTAAAAGGGTAAACAGGTAGGGTGTCTGCTCGGTGAACCTGGTAATAAGAACGCAATACTCCTCTTGCTTCAAGGTCGGCGGGGAGCCAGCCTTGTATATCCATCCTCCATTCGTTCCACCTTCAGTTTTAATTAAACTATACCCTCTTTCTACAAGCTTCATGCATCCGTCGGATCCGATGTTGGTTGTGCGGTGCAGAAAGCCTTCGACCCGCGTCAAAGGCACGATTTCGAAGCTTTTTGTGAGAGAAGCAGTACTTGTTGATTGGTATCACATCCTTTATGCAGAAAATCAGGAGTCTAAACACCGGATGCGAAGGGGAAAGTTGGCGGTGTAAAGCCGTTGCGACGGATTCCAGAAGCATGTGTGAATTCCCGATCAAAACGGATGACTTATGTATTATCGCTTCTGCATTGTTGAACCACATTTTGGCGGCAACCCAGAGTGGTTGGGGGTCGGAAGGACAAAACACCTTTCTTTAAGAATATGACTGAACTTCATTTTCCAAAGGATTTCTTGTCAGTTGAATTGCTACAATCTTCAAATGTTTTCTCAACCTGTCCATGTAAAAGAGTGCGAAGGGGGCCGGCATCTAAAAAAATGAAATTACGTTAATTTGTGAACTACAATTTAAAGATCTAACATTTTTAAGGGGCCGAAACTGTGGCTAATTTTTTAATTTTAACTTTATAAAAATTTGAACTGAATGAGCAATCTATCCGAGTTTTCAAGACTTTTTGATTCAGACGAAGGATTAAATGTCTTATATACTTTTGTACGGACTTATTTGTTTTAAACGGCAAAAAACGCAATATATTGAAATCATGATTTACGCATAGTTCGTAAAACTAACAAATTTAGCCCTGTGTTTTCAATAACTATGATACCCAGTGGTTACTGCAGGCTTGTCATGCTAACCACCTTCCCTTCACTGTTAAAGAATTATTAATGGCGGAAGCTTCACAACTTACGTGTGTAAAAGAAATTTTATGATTTTTAAGAATTGTAGGTTTGCTTGTAAATGAAAATGAAATTTCGCAGTCAATCTAAAAGGGAGCTATTTAAAGTAAAGTGGAATTTAACAGTTGAAATTATAAAAGTTATCTATATGTGATATCAGCACTGTCGACGTGTAAAAAAAGAATTGAAAAGGTGGAAATAATAATTTAAGAATGTGATGAAAAATTATTTATCAATCAAGAATAACATTTTTTAAACTGGTTCTGTCAAAAAATATCTTTAATATCATTTAAGAACGCGTACCAGTTTTAACTAGAAACGCACATTTCGAGTTTTGTATCGGTTTAATACATTTAGAATAATTATACGAAGCAAATGTTTTAATTAGGGTTTGAAAACAAGGTTTATCAGATTTTCATCTTATTCTGGGATTATAGATTTTTAAGAACTTTCAATAGTACTTGAAAATATATTGAATTTAACGGTTATAAACGATAATTTTGGAACTAGTTATTTGAAACAAATAAAGATTTCTAATTTATTTAGATCAACGATTTTTTATGAAGTGGTTAGATGAGTTCTACATAAAAAAGGACTTAATTGTAACTTCTTAAGCTTAACTGAAGCATATTTGTTTTTTATCCTCGCTTATGTTCAGAAGCATGGTTATGAAAAACTATTCCAAAACAGTTTAAATATTTTATTTAATAGATTAACTTTTAATGGGTTGATTAAAAGCTCAAAATAACGTAAATTTTGACATTGAAGTCAAAGTTTGATAAACAGCGTAAATGAATTATTAAGGATGAAAATTTAAGGTTGTCTTTTATTTTTGATGATTTACAAACTCCAGTAAAGCTAACCTCTTGAATTTAGACGACAATGAAATAATATACATTAACCGCCGTGGTATAAATCGTGATATCTTTTGTTTAAAAACGGTTTGTGAAATCTTTTGAAATTAACTGAATATATCATATTCATGTTTGTATGTGGTCAGTATAAAAATATTGACACTTCAAAAATCTTTAATTTTGCTGTTTCACATTTAGGTTTAGAATATTAAGTTAAAATTATTAAAAAT
Organism: Neodontobutis hainanensis; assembly: GCA_024349245.1. Classification (NCBI taxonomy): domain Eukaryota; kingdom Metazoa; phylum Chordata; class Actinopteri; order Gobiiformes; family Odontobutidae; genus Neodontobutis; species Neodontobutis hainanensis. Next base: position 7,163 of record JALDNG010000506.1, read on the forward strand.
CTGACATAAAACAGAAATATTTAGAAAACCGAAAAACTTTTATGTCCAAAGTATTTATGAGCTGGAAGTCTTGATTACCCTTTTACAGTGTTATTGACATGGGGCGTTCAAGCACGAGAAAGCAATCAAGGAGTCACATATCGACAAGACTTTTTAACTTAATAAGTAAATTTTGCGAGAGAGATTTGTACAGATTCAACCTCTAATAAATCGACTTGATGCAAATTAGAAAATTCCATAATAAATCGTTAAAGATGAATATCTCGAATATTTTGATTATTTTCACTGATGCTATTATAAATCCATCGCTTTTTTGAAAAAAAAAGTATAAAAGGTTTAAATTCGATGAATATTGATATTTGAACCATTAGTGAGTGAAAGATGATTTATGATCCTTAAAATAAGATGAGAAAGCAACTAAATTCATCAAAGAATATTATGTTTAAAGAATATGAAGTAGTTTAAAATATTGACATGGACGGTTTTAAACTTGGCCTGAAATTAATAATGCTTCGAAATAAAAAAGTACCTTTTCAACGTGATCACAAATAACTATACATAAAAATACCTCAAGGCTAAATATGTGGTAGACCTTTTAAATTTTCCAGACAAAAAGATAGAATTAAAACTGTCGAAAAATGTTATATTCTGATGAAAATGTTTGATTAATTTATTGTTTCATTTTGATTATTTCTATTATCGTCAAACATTCGAAAAAAATCATTGTCTACTAAATTATTTTAAGTGTAATATAAAAATTTAATTCTTCGGAACTAAATAGCATTGCAGAGATTTTTACCACTTAGACTGCTTCAAGAGAGAAAAATTCTTTAAAATTGAATTATTTTAATTCTGGTTAAACCCCAATTAATTTAACATCCTTTTGTGGAAAGAGACTGTTATTTGAATCAATGAGAAAACGAGGGTTTCGTGATTTTATTGTTTGAAAGCTAGACTTTGAAAATTAAATATTTCGAATAAGGAGCACGGATTATTATATATATTCGAGATAACCGAAAATTTATTTTATTAAGATTCAGCTGCTCTTAATTTTGAAATAATCAAACGGCTCATCAAATTTGAAAATTATCACATTTTATTAAATGTTCGTTTATCCAACTCAAAGATAATATGATTCTTTATTGTTCATAAACAGAGGCGCGAGGATTTGACCTTTTATCGTTTTTGTTTTTGACAATACTTGTCAACCTATGAAAGCGTTTTTCAAAGAAAGTATAAATGGCATTGCGGGATCGCCCACAAAGTTTGTGAAACTACTTAAGTGCTTCATCAAAATTAATATCCCTGATAAGTTGTTTGAAAAAACTTTACTGATTCAAAGTAATCGTAAATCTAACAGAGAAAAATCTTTCACACCTACATTTAGTTATGATACCAAAATGTATTATTTATGATCATGCTCAAAATTAAAAGAAGAACGGATATATTCAAGTTAAAATCATATTTTATTTGTCAATAAAAATGAAAAAGTGGGAGAATTCCTTGATGAAATACTGGCGAGATATCGTCAGTTTTGTGAATTATAAAATAAAAGCAAGGTAGAATTTTTAAAATTACTTACTTCTTTTCCTGTACAAACACTACGAATTCCGAGCAAAATCTTATGATCGACACAAAAAAGATGATCTTTATCCATGGCTTCCTGCAAGGAGTAGCCTTCGAAAAATGGCTCTACAAGGGATGCAGAGATATTAACACTTGGTTTAAGGATAAATCTACTCGGCTGGAATTTCTTTACACAATTTTATTGCATTTGGATAGCAGCCTGCCAACCTCTGGTGCACAAACAAATTATCATCTAATGTAGGATGGAGAAATGAAGGTCTCTTGAGTGTTCCCTCTGGAGTGAACATAATTAACCGTTCATCATCGTTTTTCCACCCCTCGTTCGAAGAGATTTCATGTAAATTGTAACGATGAAATATTTTTATTTTCCTCTGCATAATATCCCACTGAATATGTTGGAAGGTATTACTTTAGTATAGTTACTATGAATTTCGTCCAACGGAATTTCTAAACACTGAGTGACACACAGAGATACTTGTGGAGGCAACCCAGTGACGTGGTTGAACCGGTAACACGATTGATTGTATGTGATTTCGCAAATCCGTTGGTCTCTATTTTCGTCGTTTTGAGGTAGAGAGCAATCGCCTTCCTGGATGGATATGAACTGATTGCATTTTATCCATCTGAACTGTTCACTCTATCGTCCTACCTTTGGATTGGGAAAATTTGCCAACTGTTTTGACTGTTGGCAACGTTATTTTGGGTGTCAATCGGATGGCGACATATTCGAACCATGTCAACATACCAAGCCTCAGAAATGTCGTCGTCTCGCCGCCCAATTATTATCTTCTTGATGGGAAGGAAGGTGAATTTTGGCTTTATGCGAAACCTGTCCCAGTTGCCTTTCCTGAAAGCGGTCAGGAAAAACCCGTTGAGTGCAATGAAATCACTACACTCATTCAGCGAGTTGACAAGAGTGATATACACTGTGCTTAAAGAGCCCATTCCTTTTATGTCGCCTGTTTTAGTTTCAATTAAGTAAAAATCATCATCTCCACATTCACAGCTGGAACAATTTTGACCCATTAATCAGTCCTCTAACATTTACGTCGTCAATATGGAGTCAATTGCGATGCATCAATACATGTGAATACACCCATTTGCTGACAGAAATATAATAAATCTTGCATCCTACGAGGAACATATATCGACTGAATACTAGTAGCCAAAATCTTAAAGGTAAAAACCCTCAATTGATCAATCTAAATGAGCACTCGGCTCTCCCTTAAAAATAAACCACGTGTATGGGAGAAAGTTACAAGATTGTAGATCATTTACATGATTTTAACACTATTTATATGGATACGACGTGCTTAGCTACGAATTTATATTCATAAGCACAAAAATATCTTAAATATCATGTTAACCTGTTGTCGCCGCATTTTTGCATAAGAGCACAGAACGCATGCCGCGTATTTTCAATTACAAATAGTGATTTCATAAAAAATAAAACACATCTCTTGATATTTTTGTGTTAGAAAATAATTCCATATGCCACTTGAAATAAATCGAAGAATCTCTCATTTTTAAACGGCATGAATTATCGAGAATGGACGCGCTTGCGTAAATCACATGGTTGATACTTGATTATTCAATAAACTTATTTTGTATGGACATAAAAGAAACAATTTGACGTCAATAAGTTTGATTAAAAAAATACTTTCTCTTTGAAGTAGTAGGTAATCAGCTATACTTTGATAAAATAGGAATAGTCGTTATTAGTTTAAAATTTTGTTCAAAAGAAATTATTTGTATTCCTCGAACTTTATTTCCATTAAATGGAACGTGAAAGAAATTTTAATTTTCGAAAAACCATTAATCATTTCAGGTTAAAGTGATTTTTAGAATAATTTGGTAACGCTGAATTTTTATAATTTATTTTGAAATTTAAAAATACTGACTATTTTCTCTTAATTTTTTGTGTAGAAGGAGTTATATGCGTTTGAACACTTTTTGGAGTATTTTCTGTAAATTTACGCATTACATCAAAGATCTTTTCTCTAAGTGTAGTCATTCCACTTATCCCTTAATGTGGTCGCTTTTGTTCAGATAGATCTGAAATTAGGCAGCGGAATAGTCTCACCTGTTAAATTTCTCAAAGTATTCCCCGCCATTATTGAAGCCTTGACTTTTCGGTATTGTTACTTTAAAGCGAAAAAGTTTAAATTCTCTTTTAGTTAAGGCTAAAAATGAGAAATCACTTTATTTTTGTCAAAATAGGCAAGAAAATTTATAATATGAACGTTGATACAAACGACTGCTGTTCCAAAGATGAATTTAACTTCTACAAAATAACATATTTTAAATAAATTTTTAAAAATATCATTTTCAAATGTATCCGTATAACTAACTAAGATAATTTTTATTTGTTTTTAAGTTTTTAACAGTATTGCGAGTTCAGCATTAAAATATGTACTTTGGTTTCAAAACGAAGATAAAATAATTATAGTCAGACATATCTTGGGATTGTTAAACTGACTTAATTTACTTTCAAATTAGTTAAAAGTTGTTTTTACACCAGCGCAAATTTTAATTAAAATCAACACCAAAACACTTTAAAAAACTGAAGAAATTTATTATCTCGGTGATAAACGAAGCGAATTCACACACAGAATTTGTCTTATTTTATCAAAGACTGAAAATTCAGAGTGAGTTTATTTCGTTCTCACTGTGGACATAAATGTAATAGTTTCCTTGAATACGATATAACAATGGAAAATTTTTTGTTTAAAACTCATTTAAAAGGCAAAATTTAATCATAATTTAAATGTAAACAAGAAATATCGTAAAGTTACTTTACCTGACACAATGAATAAAAGCACTTCTGCGCACTTATCAATGCCACTTAAAATGGGAAATTTATTTCGATTTCTTAATAGTGACACATGGAATCATTTAACGACACAAAAAATCGAAAACATTCAATTACTTTTTGATTCATAAAGTACATTGTCACTGTCGAAAATACGCGGCGCGCGTCGTGCGCATTTATGCAAAAATGCTGCCACCAACCGGCAAATAAAACCTAATAAATCCAGAAATATATTTCAAAAATTTGAACAAAATATTTTAAAAAGGAAGTTCACAATGTATTTTTTAATTGTATGTGAGAGAGATAAAAAAATTGAAATAGTGAATATTTAATTTTAAAGCTTCATGTTTTTACAAGAAAATGAAGGTTTAATACAAAAATGAAATAAAAAACATCAATATCTAAATAATATCTAGAACTGAAAATCAATTTAATGTTTAATACATCTATTCTATAAAGAAAAGTAAAAAGACGAAATAATATTTTTACCTCCAAATATATCTTAATTAAACAAAAACAATGTTTTGAAAGTTCCTTTATCAATTCCCATTAAATCTTAGAAAACCGAGAAGAGCATTTCGGCCTGAGAATGCGCATAAAAGTATAAATGTCAAATTTACATAAAGTTGAAAATGTCCCAAATAATCAATTTACACAAATCAAACCGAAACACGAATTCTATACGTGGGGAAGAGAAGAAAACGAACCGAAATGAAACTTTTAAACTTGAAATTAAAGGAAATTTGATCTAAAGGCCAAAATAGCGCAACCAATGGTAAAACTAACAACCAAAATGTAGAAAATTAACGTTGAACTCGTTCAAGCCTTTTTCAATTAAACCAAAGCCTCGAAGCGATATAAAAATATAGAGACAAAAATTTTTGAACAAGATATAAGTTAAACGATATGATGATAAGAGGAAAACACGTAAATACGTGAGATTATTTATAACTTAATCTATTTTAATTTTATTTCGTTAAACAAAGTAGTAGGAGTTTGTTTTTCTTTCCTTTTTCGGATATTTTAGATAGATAAGTATGACAAATGGAACAAGTAGAACGAGGACAACCACTGAAACAATAATAGCAATAATCCTAGAATCATAAAAATCGTATACACGACGAGAGGCCCTTTTTGCTTGATGTTTCACTTTCAGAAACTTTTTCATCTTTATTTGTGGTTTCCCTTGACTTTGGTATTTTCGAAATCTGTAGTAGAAAAGGAATAATCTTTAAACCATTTTTGGCCACTTTAGCATATACACGATATGCAGTTTTAGACGTATCCACCACAAATGGGTCGCCTCCAATTTTAATAACCAGGATAGTATTCTATTTAACAAATACGAAATATAAAAAATAAAAAATATTTGAAAAAAAGAGTTAAAAGTAACTTTCCAATGCCACATGTTAATATGGGAATCAGCTCACCTGACTGTATTCGAATTCCAGTTTATACTCACTGCCGTGAACAGGAATAGATCGAAATACACAAAGAGGTTTTGTTCTTGTGACGACGCAATGTTCATAATTATCTTCAAATGGAGTCCCCGTGAAGGTGAGTTTCATCATAGTCGTTCCTCCTTCCTGAGAGGGCGCCATAACGACTGGGGAACGGTAATCAGACTGTACATAAGCGCATATCCCAGAATTACAACTCCACGCAGGCATGGAATTAAGTGTTGGAAAAACAGAGAATCTACCCAATAATGTTCTTTGGAGAGACCTAGGACTACTATGACCGTTTTTCGTTAAGAATGGATAGAGCGACGTATAGACCTGAAGTGAGTACTTTTTTACAATTATAATACTTGTTCAAGATTTTTACGACGTAATGGAACAATAACTTGATGCATAGTTCGATGAAGTGGAAGAAACGAAGTTTTGACAAATCCATACTCACACAATCCCAAATTCTCAGAATCATCTGCACAAACATCGAAATTATGAATATCATTGATAACATCTATTTTCTGTTCTGAAAGTAAAAAAACAATTAGATTTGTCTTTGAAGTTAATTACATATGCTTTAGTTTTCATCGGTCATCTCATTTGAAATTTGTTGCAAGGTCAAATAACAAGAAACTCCAGGGAAAAACTGAAAATTAAATCAACACTCCTGACAAAAATAAAGCTTTTCGTATCAGTATGTTCCTCGATGGCATCGGAATATGTTTCGAAACGCGTCAAAAGTTTATTTAACTGAATTCTTTAATATTAAGCTCGTTCCTCAATCATCCGCGTCGTCGTATTATGAGATAAGAAAACAGATAGGATAGCTTATTCCTTCCTCAGGCGTCCAAGTTTGATCGGCGATGTGATAAATTTATTTGATAAAGTCACCCTCGAGCAAACGCTTGATATTGAGTGAAATCTATCAGAAATGATTGCACTTACATTGGTTTATTCACTTCTATCACGATATAGTTGTTGAAAAAATATCATAAAAAACTAAATTATTATGGATCAAAAACACTCTCTAGCTGTGTCAATTTTACCAAAAATCAGATCGAGACATTTTAATTTTACTTTACAGAGGTACATGAACCTGTTCATATCTTGAGAAACTTTCAACTCAATTTGTCCACTTTCCATATTTTTTGCTATCATTTCACAGGAAACACTACCACAATACAGTCTAAAATAAATTACTTAAAATATGAGCTTTACCATATTTAACAGCTGTAATGTAATTTCTAAAGTCATCTTTAAATGTCCTATTGTTATCAATCTCGATGAGCACTCGGCTCTCCCTTAAAAATAAACCACGTGTATGGGAGAAAGTTACAAGATTGTAGATCATTTACATGATTTTAACACTATTTATATGGATACGACGTGCTTAGCTACGAATTTATATTCATAAGCACAAAAATATCTTAAATATCATGTTAACCTGTTGTCGCCGCATTTTTGCATAAGAGCACAGAACGCATGCCGCGTATTTTCAATTACAAATAGTGATTTCATAAAAAATAAAACACATCTCTTGATATTTTGTGTTAGAAAATAATTCCATATGCCACTTGAAATAAATCGAAGAATCTCTCATTTTAAACGGCATGAATTATCGAGAATGGACGCGCTTGCGTAAATCACATGGTTGATACTTGATTATTCAATAAACTTATTTTGTATGGACATAAAAGAAACAATTTGACGTCAATAAGTTTGATTAAAAAAATACTTTCTCTTTGAAGTAGTAGGTAATCAGCTATACTTTGATAAAATAGGAATAGTCGTTATTAGTTTAAAATTTTGTTCAAAAAGAAATTATTTGTATTCCTCGAACTTTATTTCCATTAAATGGAACGTGAAAGAAATTTTAATTTTCGAAAAACCATTAATCATTTCAGGTTAAAGTGATTTTTAGAATAATTTGGTAACGCTGAATTTTATAATTTATTTTGAAATTTAAAAATACTGACTATTTTCTCTTAATTTTTTGTGTAGAAGGAGTTATATGCGTTTGAACACTTTTTGGAGTATTTTCTGTAAATTTACGCATTACATCAAAGATCTTTTCTCTAAGTGTAGTCATTCCACTTATCCCTTAATGTGGTCGCTTTTGTTCAGATAGATCTGAAATTAGGCAGCGGAATAGTCTCACCTGTTAAATTTCTCAAAGTATTCCCCGCCATTATTGAAGCCTTGACTTTTCGGTATTGTTACTTTAAAGCGAAAAAAGTTTAAATTCTCTTTTAGTTAAGGCTAAAAATGAGAAATCACTTTATTTTGTCAAAATAGGCAAGAAAATTTATAATATGAACGTTGATACAAACGACTGCTGTTCCAAAAGATGAATTTAACTTCTACAAAATAACATATTTTAAATAAATTTTTAAAAAATATCATTTTCAAATGTATCCGTATAACTAACTAAGATAATTTTTATTTGTTTTTTTAAGTTTTTAACAGTATTGCGAGTTCAGCATTAAAATATGTACTTTGGTTTCAAAACGAAGATAAAATAATTATAGTCAGACATATCTTGGGATTGTTAAACTGACTTAATTTACTTTCAAATTAGTTAAAAGTTGTTTTTTACACCAGCGCAAATTTTAATTAAAATCAACACCAAAACACTTTAAAAAACTGAAGAAATTTATTATCTCGGTGATAAACGAAGCGAATTCACACACAGAATTTGTCTTATTTTATCAAAGACTGAAAATTCAGAGTGAGTTTATTTCGTTCTCACTGTGGACATAAATGTAATAGTTTCCTTGAATACGATATAACAATGGAAAATTTTTTGTTTAAAACTCATTTAAAAGGCAAAATTTAATCATAATTTAAATGTAAACAAGAAATATCGTAAAGTTACTTTACCTGACACAATGAATAAAAGCACTTCTGCGCACTTATCAATGCCACTTAAAATGGGAAATTTATTTCGATTTCTTAATAGTGACACATGGAATCATTTAACGACACAAAAATCGAAAACATTCAATTACTTTTGATTCATAAAGTACATTGTCACTGTCGAAAATACGCGGCGCGCGTCGTGCGCATTTATGCAAAATGCTGCCACCAACCGGCAAATAAAACCTAATAAATCCAGAAATATATTTCAAAAATTTGAACAAAATATTTTAAAGGAAGTTCACAATGTATTTTTAATTGTATGTGAGAGAGATAAAAAAATTGAAATAGTGAATATTTAATTTTAAAGCTTCATGTTTTTACAAGAAAATGAAGGTTTAATACAAAAATGAAATAAAAAACATCAATATCTAAATAATATCTAGAACTGAAAATCAATTTAATGTTTAACACATCTATTCTATAAAGAAAAGTAAAAAAGACGAAATAATATTTTTACCTCCAAATATATCTTAATTAAACAAAAACAATGTTTTGAAAGTTCCTTTATCAATTCCCATTAAATCTTAGAAAACCGAGAAGAGCATTTCGGCCTGAGAATGCGCATAAAAGTATAAATGTCAAATTTACATAAAGTTGAAAATGTCCCAAATAATCAATTTACACAAATCAAACCAAACACGAATTCTATACGTGGGAAGAGAAGAAAACGAACCGAAATGAAACTTTTAAACTTGAAATTAAAGGAAATTTGATCTAAAGGCCAAAATAGCGCAACCAATGGTAAAACTAACAACCAAAATGTAGAAAATTAACGTTGAACTCGTTCAAGCCTTTTCAATTAAACCAAAGCCTCGAAGCGATATAAAAATATAGAGACAAAAATTTTTGAACAAGATATAAGTTAAACGATATGATGATAAGAGGAAAACACGTAAATACGTGAGGTTATTTATAACTTAATCTATTTTAATTTTATTTCGTTAAACAAAGTAGTAGGAGTTTGTTTTTCTTTCCTTTTCGGATATTTTAGATAGATAAGTATGACAAATGGAACAAGTAGAACGAGGACAACCACTGAAACAATAATAGCAATAATCCTAGAATCATAAAAATCGTATACACGACGAGAGGCCCTTTTTGCTTGATGTTTCACTTTCAGAAACTTTTTCATCTTTATTTGTGGTTTCCCTTGACTTTGGTATTTTCGAAATCTGTAGTAGAAAAGGAATAATCTTTAAACCATTTTTGGCCACTTTAGCATATACACGATATGCAGTTTTAGACGTATCCACCACAAATGGGTCGCCTCCAATTTTAATAACCAGGATAGTATTCTATTTAACAAATACGAAATATAAAAAATAAAAAATATTTGAAAAAAAGAGTTAAAAGTAACTTTCCAATGCCACATGTTAATATGGGAATCAGCTCACCTGACTGTATTCGAATTCCAGTTTATACTCACTGCCGTGAACAGGAATAGATCGAAATACACAAAGAGGTTTTGTTCTTGTGACGACGCAATGTTCATAATTATCTTCAAATGGAGTCCCCGTGAAGGTGAGTTTCATCATAGTCGTTCCTCCTTCCTGAGAGGGCGCCATAACGACTGGGGAACGGTAATCAGACTGTACATAAGCGCATATCCCAGAATTACAACTCCACGCAGGCATGGAATTAAGTGTTGGAAAAACAGAGAATCTACCCAATAATGTTCTTTGGAGAGACCTAGGACTACTATGACCGTTTTTCGTTAAGAATGGATAGAGCGACGTATAGACCTGAAGTGAGTACTTTTTTACAATTATAATACTTGTTCAAGATTTTTACGACGTAATGGAACAATAACTTGATGCAAAGTTCGATGAAGTGGAAGAAACGAAGTTTTGACAAATCCATACTCACACAATCCCAAATTCTCAGAATCATCTGCACAAACATCGAAATTATGAATATCATTGATAACATCTATTTTCTGTTCTGAAAGTAAAAAAACAATTAGATTTGATAAAATATTCTCATCCTAACGTTAATAAGATAATTCACACTTTGATAATTTTCTATGAGTGCCGAAGCTTCGATATTTTCACTCTGAATCACATCATGACCTAAGGGTGTGATACCATTTGGGTTCAGAGATTTAACAGCACTCTGACCAACCTTGATCCCTGCAACCTTAACTCTTAAACAGAGAATACCAATTGGTCAAACATTGGGACTGTCAAAATCAAGGCAACACCATGTCTAAAAGGGATGAAATTCGAGAGATGTAATTCAATTTTATAAGTAGAGATAGTTAAAACCACTAGATCTGTAAAATCTCCCACAACTAGTGGTCTGATTGAGAGTTTAAGTACTCGAGTCGGAATTACATTCTTAATGTATCTAAAGGTTTACCATATCCCTGAAAAGAATATCGACAAAGATATTAAACACTGAGGTACCTTTATAAATTATAAAAGTTACTTTTAGCTGTGACAATAATGGTAGCGTAAGAGAATTCAAATAAATAATTCAGGGAATCACGAGAAAACGGCGAATCTTTTGTCGCTGTATTTCCAGCCCCACGATCAAGTTTAACCTCTAATCTTGATATTGTCTTTGTATCATAACAAAAATACATTTTCATCTACAGACAGAAACAAAAAGTTTTTGCGCCTCCCGCTTGAATGATATACGCTATTAAAAATGTCCTCATCAATCCCTGAGACTTTGATGGAAGAAGATCCAGTTAATACATCACCTCGTCCATAGGCCTTGATCGACACATCCATCGTGTCTATATCTGAATGGGAAATATCGAATCGAGTAATTAGAACAAGAAAACCACTCAACGTAGAAATATAAAAAAACCTAATCGCATCCTTGAAACAAAACGCACTCAAAAAGATAGACAAAAGCAACTTCATTCTCCCTATAAACGATTTATCACGAAAAGAGATGAATCACACCCAAAACATTAACTAAATGGGGTAATTTTATTCCTACGCCAATTTAATCTCACAACATGAAGCTGTTAGAAATCGCATTCAAAATCTGTCATCCTTTCATGAAAAAGCAGCAATAAATATCAATTTCATAAGGTTTTAAAAATTTTGAAATCTGTTCAAAAAACTAGCGGGAACTTTTTCGTTGTCTCTCTGTTGTGCTAAGGCACAAATTTTGGTTGCAGATTACTTCTTACGTAGATTTCCACACAAATCTGGTCTTATTAACGTTTGCCTTGTCCGAAATAACAGTATTTCTAGCGTTTCATGAAAAGCTCAATTTAGAGAAGTTTTTATGTTTATAAGAAGGGTTAAGCGTTTGGAGAAATTAATCCTAATGGGACACTCCCGTATATATGCGGCGTCGTGTTAATAGTTAAAATGTTGTTATGCTGAAAAAATAATATCAATAAAATGTATTTTTAACTTTATAAAAACAACATGACCCATGGATTTAATAGTTTTTGCATTTCATCAAATTCAAAATTTATAGAAATGCTTAAGTATATATGAGATTAAAAATTTGTGTATGAACGTCACGGTAAAACTTGACCATTAAATTTAATACTCTATACTTTGATAAAATTGATTTTTCCATCGTCACAAATATTTTTCCTTTGAGCAAACTATCTGAAAAAATTTCAATAATATTTTGCTACTTCTGACCAAATTTTAAACGAAAAATAAATATCTTCATACAATTTATTAACTATCAACTTGAGGGATATTAAGCAATGTCATTGGTTTCTTGGCCCTATTGCTCACATCCATCTTTCGAAATAATACCATTTTATCTCAAATATTTTTAAAAAACTTGTATCCGTGATATTTTTTGCTTTAAATACAGTGTTGGGCCCCTATTTACGTACTAAATGATTTCTACTTGATGATGGGGAATTTATACGTATCACCATTGCTGTATAATGAGAACCATCAAATAGATATCCTGATACTCGTTTTAATTAAATATTATTTTTCGAAATCATAAATCTGAAGTAATATTGAGGTTCAGAAAATTTTAAAATGTTGTCTAGATTGCTTTATTTTATTAAAAGCTGTCAATTTTGCTGATTCGTAGAAACGTTTTGACAGTTTTATGTGAGTAGTATTAACAAGACTAAATAAATTCTCATCTTTAATACTTTTAATGAGCCATTGCCCAACAGGTAAGCTACCCCTCCACTACCAAGAGGGAAAGAGCCACCAAACACCCTATGTGAGATCTTTTCATCTGAACGAGGGTTCCCAAACGGGTAAATTCGCCTGGGCAAATCATAGCAAGCAAAGCTTCAACAAACAACATGAATATAAAAACTGTCTTCTGATAGCACACTGTGTTCATTCAACATGATCTACTACGAAACGTTTAGCTATCTCTTACTTTAAAGTTATGATATACCATAAAGGAAATAGCAAAATTTTCATCGATTTTTCTTGAGAAGTACTCCATTATCTTCCAAAGTTAAATTTACCAAGCATCCACTGTTTACGATCTTAGAAGCGGGTTTTAAGGCTTAGGCTATTTGGATTAACATGAAGTGGTTGTGGCATATACTTCAATAAGACGCCTCAAATATATTAAATAATTGAACAAATTTACAAAAAATAATTAAATTAAGAAGTATAAGCAAAAGAATTAATCTGATTTTAAAAAATTGAATGAACTTCTTTGTCTACACATAATAGAAATTAAAAGGTATATTTTTGTGGTGCACATCTACCACCGGCGGCGGAAGTGATTTAATAAACAACTGCTTGGTCAATTAATTTAACTGTTTATTTTGTGTTTTCTACGTAAAAAATAACGAACTCCAGAAGAAATACGATCGTGGGGACTACCCACGTCATCAAGGAGGCCACAAACTTAGGTGATCCACCGCTGACCTAACCTTCAAATCAATATTAACCTGCCACATCTAAAAATTTAGCTATCCACGAGGGTATCCTCAATTTCAAAAAAAAATATCGTCAAAGCGTTTTTTGTTCATTTAATTTAAAAAACGTGTCGATCCACGTACGATGGCTTTTTCGTCTAATCCCCTATTACTCATAATCCAGCGAAGTTACCAAAGAAATCAATGATGAATCCCTGAAAAATTGAACCCAGAATTCTAATACAGCCCCATACATTATTACCAGTCAGTAACTTCTGAACGATTAATAAAATGATATAATTTTAAATTAATATTCTAGATTATTACCATTTTATTATTTGAATGTTGCATTAAAAATACCAATTCGTTTTACTGATATGAAAAAGCAAAATATTAAAAGTGGCGCTTATACTCTTCTATAATCAGATAGCTTTATAAACTTCAAAAAACACAATCAATTATAAAAATAACGAATAAATTGACTGGCAACTTAATCAAGGTTATTGAATGTGAAGCTACCTGACAGCGAATATAAAAACTTCAAGACTCAAACTAAGAAATCAATGAAAATTTATATTAGCGAATCATTGACCTCAATAATACTGACTTAAAGAAATTAAATTATTATTTTATTGAAAAGAAATTTTCTTTTATATTTTCAGGCATTCGGCCCTTTTTATTTGACAAACATGTGAATATTAAATTAAAATATATAAAAAACGTAAAATTTGATTATTTTGAAAAATAAGATACAAAAAACGAAGTTGATTCTTAAGTTTTGAAATTTTAAAAATATATCATAAATATCAGGGAATTCATAATTTTTATCCCACTAATAATTCATCAAATTCTTAAAAATGCATTTGAAGCACCGAAAATAAATACTATTCAATTTATATGGATAAGTAATAGGAGTTAAAATTTTGTTAGAACCCTAAGATAAATAAAATGGTCATATTTCAAATAAAATTGACTTTCATCATGAAAAAGTCTGACTCTAACTGAACGAATTAGTCAATGTTTTGAATGTGTAAATTCATATTTATAACCTAAAATCCTTGGAACAGCTTCAATAAGAAATTAATCTGAAAGATTATTTAAAAACACATTTGGGATTTGTGTCAGTGACTCAAAATTTAAGAAGTTAAATATTTTGAAAATATAACTACAAAATATATCAATACTTTCAATTGAGAGATTAATAAACCGTCGAAACCCTCAACAAAAAGCGTAATCATAAGCTTTTCCCATCTAGACTCTAACAGCCTTTAAGGAGCTTGGTAAATATAACCATTTCAAGACGAGGAGTAAATTTAGGTTTGTCCCGTTCAACGATGACGGTGAAACAATTTTATGTATATTTTACATTTTAAAAACGTTTTTAACTGTCAAAATTTCTGGGATGAAGTTAGAAAGAATCGATGATCAGAATGAAACTAATGGTATAAAAAAAATTTTTTTTTATATAATTTATAGGAATTGAAGAGTGAAAAAAAGCGAAAATTCTGTTGTCTTGATGGTATTTTAAATAAACAGAAATATTACTCGATTATGAATAAAAAACATGTGATAACCAAAAATGTTCGATATTTTTGCATCCCCTTTAATTTGCAACTACTAAATGTAAATTTCAAAATAATTGAAGCATTGTCTGAAAAAGAATTTCAAAATTAACAATTTTCATATCTTCAAGGAGCAAAATAAAAATCGAGCATTTAATTTATGTTTTATTCTCATTGATAAAACTTTAACAAAAATTTCAATCATATAAATTGACGTTATACATTATTTAGCATTTAAAACTATAAACCATGCTCTATTTTTATTATACTATAAATTTATCAACGATCCAGGGGTGATAACTTGGGTATATTTGATAAACCGTCTTATATACGATTAATATATCTCAAAATATATTTACATTTAATCTGAATAAAGGATGAACATCGATTTACAAACATAAAATAAATATAAATTTAGTTCAAGATTTTTCAACTTTTTTTCTGATAATTTTGAAAAATTATAATTTCATGAAAATTGTATTTTTATGATAGTCGTGTGAATTTTAATCATTTTTATAATTTACAAATTGACATTTATGGAAGCAATGTAAGAAAATAAAAGTTGCATAATTATCATTTTTATTATTTTTTTCTTCAATAAATGAAAAACTATTTCGTGGAAATTCAGTTTAATAAGTGATCTAACACGTTAAAGAGTTTTTAAAAAAGTTTATTATTTAAATTTATTTTTTCGTCATAAACATAACAGATGCAACCAATTGTAAAAACATATCAAATATCAAACCAGAAGATGTCTTTATAACTACTTTAAAAACCTCAAATGTTGACTTAAATCATGTTAATTTAAGCTTGTTGATATATATAATGATAAATAAAATAGTTCTGTTAAATTCAATGAAAAATAAGAGAAAAATAAATTAAAAAAACTGAATTTTAAATTCTTTTCGCATTTTGTGTTTTCGTTAAAACATGTCAATCCAGCCTAAAAGTATTTTTAATTGGTATAATTTCAAAAAAAATATTTAAATCTGAACCAAAATATTCAATGATAATAGTCGCTCGAAAAGAAAAACAAAGTTTCTTTCAAAATAAATTTGTCCATCCAAAAATATACTTTTCTTTTCATATCAGTTTAATATCAATATGACTTATCTCACAGCCATAAAAACTCAAAACATGTTATCGAAGTTTTTAAAAATTCATTTATATTTAGAAATCGTTAATTTTAATTTTGAAACTAAAATGAAAATAACTTTTGGTGATCGGCCAAAACAATCCCATTAACTGTGTAAATTATAAAATTATTACTCATAAAATTCGATAAATTTTGAAGTTATAACAAAATTCGTCATAGGCATGCATACGCTTTTGCCATTCTGAGTTGAAAACGTTGTTTCGATGTTTATTTGTGATGTTATATTTATATAAATTAAATTTTTCAAAACAAAAATTATATTCCCTAAATTCAAAATTTTAGTTGAGCCATAAAAGCTTGGAAAATTATCAATAAATCAATTTTTTTCGCATATTACCTGATAATCATGTTGAAGATTTTTTTGTCAAAATTTTGGGAAATAATTTATCTCATAACCCTTTTAGTGTTTACTAGTTTTCGAGTGATCATGTTCGCCAATATGTTTTATCTGTTAGTCAAGTATCCCATCTTCAACAATCAAACCTAAAATACAAGCATGGCTGTTATTATTTATAAATTTTTCAAAATAAACCTTAAAAATAGGAACGATATCGAAAAGAAAGCTATTTTTCAAAGAAGCAGAAATTTTTATTTGTCTGAAATTTCACTTCTAATAAAAATTTCGAAACGTTCTGGGAAATAAATTGTTGACGGTTCTACGATTTAAGTTAAAATAAATACTTTAACATCTTAGCTTTTCGTTTAAAAATATTTTCGATCTGTCTCATAATTTATATTTATTTAATGGAAAAACCATTGTGAATCTATATGATAAAAATATAATAAGATCAAGTTGTAAATTAATCTTGAATATCAATGATAAAATTTTTGATAAAAAAATGCTAATTTTATGAATGATTGATCGAGTTCCATGAGTAATGAAATTATTTGAATTTTTGTATCGATGAGGTTATCTGCAAAAAGGATTACATTAGAATATTAAAAAAACGTTTTTTGATCATAATAACGTTATCATAAGTGTTAGTTCAGATATAAAGGATTTTTAGGTGAAAATACTCAAGTATTAGGGATTTGAAAATGACACCTTTATATTTAACTATGAATAAAGAATTTTAAATTTAGAATTGAGCTTATTTTAAAGAATTTAATAAAATTATTTGAAATAAATTGTTTTTTATTCCATAAAATTTCGATGCTGAGACTTCAACCAAAACGGTCGCAAATTATAAAACTACGTCGGAAGAAAAATCTGTCCTAATCATTAAATATTGATACACAAACACTGGAAAAGTGTCTGAAAAATATGATTCAGTTATCGGCTAAAATATATCATTGAGCTATTTCAATTTCATTTTGAAATAAAAAATTATTGACTTTTGAAATCAAATGAATATAAATAATTATTATATAAAACATAAAATTAAACAAAATAAATTAAGAAAATCTAAAGATAAGGTTAAAATGTTTAAAAAGGATCTTTTTATGTAAAAATAAAAAAATTCAATATTAACGTTGCAAAAATAAACGAAAAGGATAATTGTTTAATCATTTAAAACAATCAAGAAGCCTTTCAATGACCTCAGGAATATTCGATGAATTCAGTTAGAGTTCATCTTCGAGATGTAGGTCATTCAAGAATTTTTATCTGTGTTGATTTTAATTCATATGTGAAACTTAACAAATTTTCAAATATATATGTTTGATCGAGTAAAACAAGAAAGCCTGTGAGTCTTAAGTATGATATGAAAATTAAGTGTGAGGCTAACATACGTGTCATAGTTTAAAAAATTTCGATGTAATAAATGTTTCTTAATGTCACAGTTCCTTTAAAATTGATTTAATTAAATATGAACTCTATTAGAGCATCATCAGGATAGAATTTCGCCAGTAAAATAAAAAATAATTGCTGAACTTCATCATCTCAAAAAACTCAATTCTCGTCACAACTTCTAAATCGATGTTCAATAATTTACATATCAATAGCTGTCTGTTGTCGAAATGAGGTGGATGTCTCCTGAAAGCGAGGAATTTTGACATAAGTATTGTTAGAAATATGCACAATCCTCATATATACTATGTTTGAATACTGTCATATATTAAAAAATTATTCTTGTTATGTTCTCTCTTTACCCATTTTCTAACAAGCTAAATTGTTCTTAAATTTCACGCAGAAATAATAAATCATTCACGATTAATTGTCTACAGATGAAAAAAATTCGTTCGCTGGAGAAATATCTGCCACAAGTATTCAAAGTTCATAAATCCATCAAAAGTAAAGTTATGAATGAGCATTCGATCTCAGTGTAACACAGAATTTGAATAAATTCTATATCTATCATAAACGATAAAATTACAGATCTTAAAATGGTTTTGATTTCGAGGTTATTATCAACTGAATGGATGTCAAGATATTTGTTACGATAAGATAAAATCTAAAAATTTTACAAAAATGGGATTTCTGATGATAAAGTCAACGAAATTACATAATTTAACATTTACGTCAAGGTATCAATTTTACCACGCACGTTTCGGTTCTTGTCAACCATTCCCAGAATACCGTTGCTAATAATTCATACAAGGTTACTGCAATCAAGTCCTACCTTTTCTATCGGGGTGTCATATCTTTACACATGTGAGCCCTTTATAATTTTCTTTCAAAGGCCGAAAATTAAACACTTATTCGGCAACATCGAAAATTGAATAAATACCACTCAAAAATAGTTTGGCTCTTTCCTATAAATATATTCCTTAAAGGCAATGAAAAATGTGTTAAAATGTCTGAAGCATTCTTTTGAATAAATTCTTAAATGTTCAGATGATTTCTCGATCTTTTACGTCTTGGTATGGTATGAAGCAACAAGCTAACAAATTTTTTGATCGATCTTTCAACAGACAGAAGTTCGATCGCTGATATAATAAATTATAAGATGGGCTCACTTCCCGCAAAATGTTTCTTTTTGATTTAAATTTTTAAAGCATCTCGTAAGATAATTTTGCAAATCTCTTTTTATCAAAAATTTCCCCAAAAACTTTCAATGGAAAAACTATATTTTCCAATTGCGTTAAATTCATCGGTCATGATTTTTAACCAGAAGCATGTTTTTATGCATTGTGGCGTTTTAGATTTTTGACTTTTGAAACTGGATCGTTTTCACGACAAATAAGTAATTATTTTAAATTTGAGGTAAAACGAAACAAAACGATCCACAAATGTTTTAAACATTCGATTCTATTTGACTTACTTTCGTTTTTTTAAGAAGACGAAAAGTAAAATTATTATTTTTATTTAATTGATGGCTTCCATTCGAAAGAGATTTAAAAATAAATTTGTTTCAGGCACAACATCAGTAAACCTGCAAAAAACGTGATACTATTTCTTCATATCACGTTTCAAGTTCCCTTATCTCCAATCTTGATCCACACTTTGCAATAAAATTCAGGAACTCTCATGAGGAGATAGAGATTCAAAAGATTGTCATTAATTAACAAAAGTTTTAAATAATGTCAACTGATAAGAGGAGCTTAGTCTTTAACGTAATATTCACGCGCCCCAAAAATGTACCTCATACGTAAGATGATCAATCCAAAAAGTGATCTAACATCAAAGTAAGCGTAAATTTTCATTGTGGTCCTTTACAAGTTAAAATTATATGAGAATTCTGCTCTAATAGAATCTAATTTATTGATTTTCTGTGTATACTCCTAAAAGTATCTTGAATACCAAAAATTGAACTTTTACGAACCTTAGAATTGTAAAAAATTGATAAAATATGTGTTAATCTAAAATAGATTTCGAGATAGAATAAAAGGTTTTGGATCAGAACCTTATCCAGTTCCAGTGTTAACGTTAAATGAAGTTTTTACAAAAATACTATAAGTAGTAAAGTGATTTTTTTAATAATTGAACATTGATGAAAAAATACTCGGCAAAGCGTCTTCTTGAATTTATAAAACCTGTCAATAACTCAAAAATAATTTTTTTCTCTTTAAAAACTAAAATTACACAAATATTTAATTCATAATAGTTTGAAACGAAGTTTTATTTCAATCAAAACGATGTATTAAAAAAATTTTGTCCATGAATGTTAATAAATTCATGATCTGAGTCTTTAACCTAAAATAGATATCAGGAAAATTATTTTAAAAGAGTAAGAAATTCATAAGAATATCACAGATTAAAAAATGTAAGTATCATAATTGTATTCTTATCTGAGATGTATCCACGTGAAATTTAACTCTTTGTACTATAATTTGTATGTGGATTGAAAAATTTTAAATTATAGTGCATAAATATTTTTAAAAATTATCACAATAAAAACAATAAATTCACATTATTTATAAAATCTATCGAGATAAAAAAGCAGAGCATAATTAGATGAGTTTAAACTTTTACAAAATTTTATTTTTATAAGTAAGTGATACGAAAGTAAGAGGTCACAAATGTCTTTCTTTGAATTTGCTATTTATTTACTATTATTTTCTGATTGAAAGTAATAATTTTGAAATTCTCATTAAATTTCTTAAGTATTTCATTTGTAATTAAAATTTAAAAGTCTATATTCTTCGAAACACGTCTCTGATTTTTCCTATTATGGAGAACAGTTATAAAATCAATCTAATTCATGTTCAGATTCATATTTTCAAAACAAAAATCTGTTGTCATTTCGAATAATAATCCGAAAACCATGAAAATCAATATAAATAAAACTTTAGACATCCTATCTTGTCGAGAAAAAGAAAGATGTCATATATTATGAAATTTTTTTTAGTTTTAATCAAAAGATTTTCTGCCCCCTTAAAATAAAAACGTCAAAAATTTTTTAAATATATCCTTGAATATGAAAAATTTATTTGGTTTAAATTATTCTCTCACGTAGATAATATCAAAAAATAAAGTAAAATTAATTAAAAAACAATTTATAAATGATTCTAAAAATCTGAAGTTAATAATATTTTTACAATTTAAAGATTTTCACGAAAGTGTAACAGTCTAAAAAATCAAGTAAATTGTGATATTCTTAGGCCTGATATAGTGAAAAAGAGACAACAAAATAAAGTGTATCTCTACAAATCTTTAAAATTTATATTTTTTATACTCTTAAATTACATTTTATATTTTAAACATTAAAATAAATGTTTCACCCATCATTGTTCTCATGTAAACAGAGATTACGATTGCGTTTTTAAAATTCTCCATAAAAATTGAAGAATTTCCATCTTTGATATCTATGAATGAAATATGATATTAAATTTTTAAACTCCAATGTTATGACATAAAATTTGGTTTCCTCTCAATATGAAAATGAACATGTTATTCTGATGATAAATCCACCAAAACACTCCTTAAAATAAAGGTTTTACATCATGATAATTTGCAAAATGCAACTAAATTTTTGATGAATTATCAACTCAAAATAAAAACTAAAATTTTTATTTCAATATTTTAGGCTTATTTAAATAACAAGTAATTTTTTAAAATCATCAATTTAATTTATATTCAGTTAATCATGTATTTCTCATTTTAAAATTCAAATTCTCGTCAAAAAGTGGTTAAAAATTATCAATCTACATGTTAAAGATTAAATTCATTCTTTGATTTATACAAAATAAATTTCATATAAAGTTTGATTTTTCGAATCGTAAAAGTTATTTTGGTCGTGTTTGATATCTAAATAAATACAACAATAAAATAATTTTAAATCGATAAAACTGTTTGAAATTTATTTTCAACAAAAATCCTTTTATTAACAATGATATTATTTAAGAAAAATGCAAAATTATAAGTAAACCATTTTTGTCTGATAAATTTTTAAGTTAAAAATGTAGAGTCGAATTTGACGTTATTTATTAGAAGTTATGAAAGAACTTCAAGAAATATTAATTTTTTAATTTTAGAGATTTAAGGTTTAAAGAAAAGAATATGATAAAAAATTCTTTACAAATACGAATTGGCCTGAATACTTCGATGTGGTCAAAAAATATCAAAGCACGAGCATTCTGAATGAACCTTGAAGATTTAAAATAATATCTTTTCTGAAACATAAAATTCTACCCATACTCATGAATAAGTCTTTTAAATTAATTAAAAGCATTCATTTTTCCAAGTACCATAACTTATTTTTACGTTTGCAAAGATGTTGGTTGACCAGGATATTGGATACTTCCAGCTATACACATGGTCAACAACTGTTCGCTGATCTTGGATAAAAATCTGATTCAGAGAATGATGAGTTTTGTTGGGTGTTTGAAAGTCAACCGGTTTCCATCGTAAGGAGGGTGGTTAAAAGTTGTGGGCTTGTTATATTATGCCAACACTGATGAGAAATCCACGGACCATTATAACAAAGGAATATGTGAAATTAGGTGTATAATTTAGAATTTTGACATTTTTGTCCGATTGCTAAGACTATTCGCCCCTTGGGATATTTAGGAACATATGCGGCTCATAGGATTTGATACATAATAAACTATCGCAAAATAAAATGATGTAACATGGATAAAAATATCGGAAAGATAATATATTGTTTTTCGAAGAGTCGATTTTCGCCATAATATTATAAGAATTTGCCATTAAATATTATAAAAATTAAGAACTTAAAGGGTACATCAGTGAAAAATAAATCGAACATGAATATTTTTATAAATAGAATTTGAGACTATATCTTTAGTTTTATGTTTAAATAATGAATTAGATGATGGTTTTAATCGAAAATTAAAAAAAATAAATATTTTGAATGATCGACCTTATTTTAATTTGATTTTTCGTTACATTTAACAATACTATTAATTTAACAGATTCATTTTAAAGAGTATCAAAAAGAATGATGACGTACCAATATTCTCAAATTAAAATAAGATTGGTTAAAAATAGAAAGAATATTTAAGTGATATAAAATTCACAAAAATTTAAATATAAGACATAAAAATTTTAAGGATGAATCATTTGTCTTCTAAGATAAGTTATAATATGACTTAGTTTATTGGGTGACACACTTTTCATTTGATTTTTGTGATATTTTAATTCTTCGGGAAATGAATATAGAAACAAAATCATATATCTTTGATCATTACGTAGGTATTCAAATATTTAAAAGAGATAATCTCGAATATTTCCCAAATTGAGGCACATTTAAAGGTTTTTAAAGATTTGAAAATATATTTAAACTTAAAAAAACGGATTTATTTTGATGCCTTGAAAGAAACAAAAAAGATAAAATTGTTTCAGAAAGTTGATTTTTTAGCTGTGACATGTAATTTTTGAATTTTATAAGAAAGCGAAATATTTCACCTGAAAACGTTCGAAATGTATCAAGCCTCATTATGAAATTGTAAAAGTCAGACTTTTGATAATTTTCACGTGTTAACTTGTTTTAGAAAAATATATACAAGAAAAGATAATTCAGAAAATCATTGCTGAATCTCTTCTCATCATTATCAAGGAGAGGACATTGGCGATCACAAAAATATTTTCTTCAGAAGAATCAAACTATCGTTAGTAGACTCAATGAGAATCCCTTGTCACAAGTTTTCATGGATGGAAAATGTTATTTTGTTTGATCTTTTTTATTTGTAATATGGTTTTCATATTTTCACAAAAACAAAAATAGGATAAATAAGCAGGTTCAGTTTTCAATACCACTCCGTGAGATATCTATTTGAACTTTCTTTGCTTTTTTCAACGCAGATCTGAATTATTTTACATTTGTGATGATTTTGATTCTGGATGACGGTGTTAAAATTTTCTTGATCTCTCAGGTATTATCACAATATTCATAAGCTGTCATTTGACTACAAATTCTTGCTGTACAATTCACTTAATAAATAGGCTATTTTTTGAAAGCTAGCTCTCTATCGATGAACAATTTAAATAAGAATCTTGAATATAAACTAAGAATTTCTAGTATCTGGCCGAGAAAATTGAGAGTTACTTATTACTTCGATACGTCGAATCATTTATTTTTACTTATGCCATACCGTGATTGAGATCGATAATTTGTATCTTCGAACTTAATTTTTAAAGATTTAGATAAACTGTGACTGCTTATTTGGAACAGGAAGTATCTTTTCAACTCATATGTATATATATCAAATATGGCTGAAGAGAGTTTTGAATTTATTTTTAAAAATAAACAAAATATTGGAACTCTTGTTTTTATTGCATCAAGATGAATTTAAACAGACAGATTTCTTGTGTTGAAAATAGGAATAAATGCTAATTATCTGAAAGAAAAAAAGAAAGTATTCATCCACCAGATAAAATAAGTGATCGGAACCAGAATTCATTTCTTAAGTATAGTGCTCTACCATCCTTTTAAAACCTTTATTATCAAAGTTATTAAGTCAGTTTTCTTTCTCGATTTTTCAAGACAAAAATAAAAAATATCTTTAAATTGTGATGTTTAAATTATTGATACACTTGTATAATCTTCTAAATTTTGTTTTATAAATTTTAGTAATTTAAGTTTCAAATAAATATAATGAAAATTTTGTGAAATGTTGTCATTTAAACTTTCGTTTGAAAAAATTTAACCAGATTAAATACTGCAATATACAAACTCAAAAGTGATTCGCATTGAATATTAGAGCTGATTTTCGTTCAAAAAGTCGAAAATATTATCTATCTAGTTAATTTTATTAATGAAGAATATAAATTATTTTCTCAATCTTTCAAAGGTTACACTATATCTAAGTTATTTATCGAATAACGAACACAATTAAAACAACGATAAAATGAAAATGAAGACATCACAGTTGATATTATTGTATTTTAAATCTGATAAAATAACAAAAAAGATGACGGAACTAATAAAAATAAGCTTGTAACAGTTCAGCTTCTGACATCCTTTCAAATTCATTTTTTTAATCAATGGATAACATTTAAATTTCTTATCGTGTTATTAAAGTTACAAATGCCATCAATGATGTCAATACCTGATAAATTATTAATTATTAAAAATTCATTTCACAATTTGTAAAAAGAATTTGTTTTTAAACCATTCATTCATAAAAAAAGTTTTCGGAATGAGTCAATATCCCCTATCGATCTTATGTTAGAATGTAAGACTTATATTGTTGATAAACTGATGAAATTTAATTTTTTATGCTCAAAGTGAAATATAAGAATGAAGAGAAAAATAAAAATCAATGAACTATAACATATGTTGATATTTTATATTCCTCATCCTTCACATTTTTCAATTTATAACATTTACCTTAGGTTATAATCATATTTTTTATTTTGAAAGCTATTCTATAATTGGCATTCTTTAACCAGACTCATTAATATGTTCAATTTTTAAGATAAAATGAAAATAATAAAAAATATCAAAAAGATTTCAATCAAATTCTTTAGCGATTAGTTCATGTATTTAAATTATTAAAACAACGGATTTTTATTTGAATAAAGGGTTTCAAGTATATTTGTTTGATACCTTGAAAATGGATGATAAAAGTATATTCTGCAACTTTTATAACTTTAAAAAGCCTGAGATGCAGTTTATCTCTTAAAACAAAGTTACTTTTAAAAAATAGTCAAAAAGCTTTCATAAAAATAAAGCCTGGCTCATTTAAATAAGAACTGATTTTTTATAATTTTCTCAGATAAATATCTGTGATAGCGTCTTTGAGCTGATACAATTCACTTCTTAATACTGTGAAAAATTTTTTTGACATAATATCACCAAATAAAAATGAATATATTCGTTTCTTATTGTTCGTATTTCAATAATACCACATGAATTAAAGTACATCTTGCTTAAATTCTCTAAAATATTTATAATTCAAAAAATTCAGTGACGAGTAAGAAGATTTTTGACAGTTAGATAAATTCTTCCTCTCTTTGAAAGTTAAAATTGATTAAACTAAATTGAACACCTCGTTGTTAAGAGATTTCTACTGTGTACATCTTTAACTAAATCCAATAAAGACAAAATAAAATAGTACTATGGGGGTTTGGTTAAAGGGAGCGGATTTTTTATTGCTGTGAAGATCATGCAGAACCTTAATACTAAACAGACAAGCATATTTAACGCAATATTAATTTATTTTGAAATTAACTGGGAAAAATAAGATGTTTTTAGATTGTTACAAAATACGAGAAGGAGAAGCTTTATTCTCATTTTTTCGTCGCAAACAGATTAAAAGAGTCATAAATTTTTTATTTCATTGAATGAATCGAGTAGTTACATTGTTACTATTTGAAACTTAAAAGGCTTTAAATTTATCAATATTGGAAGTTATTGAATACTCATCAGTTAAACAAAACCAATGAGCAGAATACTATTAAGAATCTAATGAATGAGTCCTGCACTTAAAGGATCGGATTATCAAATCAAATAAACACATAAAATATAATCACAAAGTTCTTAGAAAAATTACTTTTGATTAAACTTAACATGGCTTAAAGCGATATGAAAATTACTGACTTTTGGTATGTGGTACACTCGCTATTTCTAAAATACTTGTTCATTTTGATTGAGTTAGCAAATCTAAACCGGCTAAAAAAATTTAACCAAGGTGGCTTGTTTGATTTTTAAAATAATATTAGTCAATTTAATTGAACTAAATTTTAATTCGATTCTATTATTTTCATATTCATCCAAAAATAAACTATATAGGCATAACAAGGTAATTTGATATTAGATTTTTAGGTTATTTATTTGTCATTGCACCTGTTTTAGATTAAAACCTTCCGAATAAAAAGTCTACAAAGATTTTGAGAATTTATTTTTCCATACAATGTTAGTTAAAGGTACACAATGAAAGAGTTGCAAATGAGCCTTGAGCGCCAAAAGGCTTTTTACGCAAAGGCGTATTTGTAAGTAAATTCTTCAAAAGAAGCTCTGCTAGGTTTACCTTGTCCTTGTTCCACAAAAAATTCTGGTAAAAATGTTTACAAACATTTGAAATATTCCCTGAAAATGGATCAGAAGATCCTTTTTATCTTTGTTCCAAAGGTTCAAAGCTTTTACATATTTGGTTAAAACTGAATGAATGTGGTAAGAATCAAAGCTAAAATGCTGAAAAAGACGCATATGTTTTCAACAGATCGACTCAATAAATTACATCAACATCAACAATCGAATAAACTTTTGCATTTTCATGGATGTAAATAACTGTTTTTTGTCAAAATAGAGGAGAATATACAAAAATGATTCTGTTATTAGTTATGCTGAAAATACGGCCTAAAACCTCAAGATTCTTGATTTTAAAATGCTATATTTATTATTGACTCAAAAAAACTCTTTGATTCGTAGAAGATGATGTTAGGGATTCATTTGATCTCTAAATGTAGTAAATTTTCCGTTAAAAAACGAATTTACAAAGATTTCACCCTGACATGATAATAAATGACTTGAAAAAAACCACTTTTGTTTGCTTATAGAGAAATTATTTTAAGATTAAAATACATATATTTTCAATTATCAACGTTCAAATGGCATATCTTCAGCTAAAAAACAATAAGGAATCTTACTCGCTCAGTTGCGCCAAATTTGGAGTATTTTCGTTTTGATCACGATCATTTTGGTTTTTACAATTTTTAACTAAATTTAAAATGACTGAGGAGTATGAAAGTTTAAAAGGACTCTTTATGCTGCATCAAAAATGGAAATTAACTCCTGTACTTATTAGAACAACAAAACTTGAAATTATAAGAATAGTTAACTGAAATCCGGTGATGAAAATAATATATTTTATTTATTTGTAATAAACCAAAATTCCACAAATAAAAGGAAAAATTAAAACCCCTGGTTAACCAAAAAATCCTTATATTTAACCTTTGGATTAAAAATACTCTGATAATTCTTTATTTAGATTTTTAATATAAATTTGGTCATTTTTTATTGCTGTTAAAATCGTAGGTTTTAATTTTAATTCGTATTTCGCTTAATCTTTTTCTTGATAAAAATTAATAATTTTAATAAAAAACAAGTTATAAAATTACCAAAAATACAAAATTATTTTTGAGAGGTGAGCCTAAGAAAAAATAGTAGAGGGGCATTTGGATGTCAAATAACCTTAAACGATATCTTAGGCATCTCGAAAATATCAAGGTATCATTCCCACAACAAACTAGAGCTTTCTAGCTCAATTTACGAGGCAGAGAAATCGAAATATGACAGATGTAAAATTAAATGTAAAAATTATTACAAAACTAGCTGATTTTACCCAGCGCTGCTCGTGACTTAGCGTGTCAATTTAGTTCAAATAAAGTTTTTTTCACTATATTTATTTGTATGAATAACAAAGTAATTAAAATGGAAAAAGTTAAACTTAATATTTTGAAAATGAACAATAACTGTATTTGTAATCAATAAAACACAAACAGTTTATGAAAAAATAAATTTTTCTGAAGTGATTTTTGATCAACTATTTTTTATATTCCCATTTGGTTAGTATACTTATAAATCAGAAGGTTTACAGACACGTTAAAGGGCTACATACATTTGTCTACGCGAGAATCATGGATTTTTCCATTTATGAAAGAGAAAACTTCCCAGATGAACAACAGAAATTTTACAAAATTCCATCGTTACAGAATAGCAGGTTAAGGCGTGCATAACTAACACAAACATACATTCATTTTTATGAGATTACTCAATGTATCATTAAAAAAGCTAAAATTTAAGAGCTTAACTTATTTTTAAGATAATTTATTTTCTAGCGAGTCACAAAGTGAAAAGAAAAATTTAAAAAGTCTTGAAAAATCATCCACAAACCATCGATAAGTTTCCTACTCGTAAAGGGAGAGGAAACAGAAATCTGACTAAATTTTATTATTTTTCATCAATATTTAGGCTGCATCAATGATTGAAATTAACAACTAGATATACATACTATGTATTGTAAATATAGACGAAGCCTGTTTTGTCAGTAAGAAATTTGGCGCGAAAGATTGAGGATTTGTTGATTAAAGGCAAACAATTCTTGGAAAACTGCCAACTTTTATATTATATACCTTATTGTAAGCTAAAAATAACCGCCATTTGGCGAAGTAAAATTTATATAAGCTTTTCTTTTATAGCACATGCGCTGGAGATGAAGTAAATAACATTTGTATTTACTCCATTAGAATGAGTTAGTAGATCGAGCTGGCTATGTCTAGTCACCTTGAGTCAACAAAAGCCTGCAAGGTTTCTGATAGACATTAGTTTATTGAATTAACTTTGTTGATTTTTTTAAATCCCTGACGAAAGAAGAGAATTTAAAAAAATTACAAAACGTAAATAAGTATTACAGGTAAGGAAATAAAATATTTCTCAATAGGACAAGAAACATCCATTCGACAGTCAGTTGGATAATTCCAAACGTAAATTGTATTTATCCAATTGAATGAGGAATAATAAATAGAAATGAAAAAGATATCTTGGCCTTTCACATCAATAACATAACCTTCATCGATTGACTTTCAAAAATACATAGAAATGGAGCCTGAAACCATCAAAATCTTCAGACGAAGTACATATTAAATTAACAAAGTTCGGAACCAAGGAAAAATAAAACAGAAATATTAACTAAATCTAGGGAATCAGTGTAACATAAAAAACGTCAGATTTATAATCTTGAAACATTTGAATTATGTATCTAATTAAAGAAAGCGTCGCAAGTGATAGACAATGGCAAAAATGGTATGAATCCTAAATTAAAAATGAATAAAAATAAATGGGGAGCAAGTCAATATATAATGTATCAAAAAATATGAACATTATGAAAAAATATTAAATAATGCTATTGTAGCATGCACGAAATTAAATAGGCTCATGATAAGTATAACATTATTATCTTTGTTTCAGCTATCAAAAATGACAATGTATACAAAAATGTTTGGATAAGATTGAAGAAAAACACTTAACAGTTGAAACTTTGAATTTGGATGAACAAGACGAAATATTCGACAAAAATTCAGATTTTTTACAGATATATATGTGTTAGAGATGTGGAAAAATGGAATTTTGTCACAAAAGGCCAAAGAAAAACGAAAATTTTTAAATCTACATTCACAACTTTTGAAAATACTGTTACGCTGATAAATAATAACTATATGACGTCAATACAGGCACATATTATAAAACGCCAAATGAATATATTTTATCCTAAAACGATGTGCAATCTACGTTAGATAAGATCGAGAACTAAAAATCTACATATAAAAAGGATTAAATTCCAAGGATTTTAGAAAAGTTAAATGTTAAAGCTTGACAGCTCATTTACATTGGATTATGGCTTGGGAACGAGGTTTGACGTAAAGAATCAACAAATAGAAGTCTATCCAATCTAAGCTTGAACCATACATATCAATAAATTTACCTTTAAAAAATAAAATTGGAAAAGTAATAAGCTTCCTTTCACATATATTATGCTTCATAGCTGAAGATATACTCGGTTAGGAAAGAACTATAGACTAATTACGTCGAAGTTAAACCTTTATGATCCTCAGAATTTAAGGATCAAATTATACACTTATCAGAATCTATTAAAAATAAATTTACATGCAAAATTCAACCAGAGAATGTTGAATAACTTCAAGAAATTTAGAGAGTACTCTTAACACAGTATCATAATAGTCTGAGCAGTTTAAGGAAATAAATTAACAGTTCTCGAAAATGGATTACCTAAGAATGACCATTGAAATCTAAATTTACCCATAGCTTAAATTTGCTTATTTAACTGAAAATATTTTTGACATGGTCTCTAATTCTGTCAGTGATCATAATTTGGCCATCATGAGATTATGTAGACTTAATTATATCACTCAAATAACAATTCTATGGCTGACTGGAAAACCAAAGTATATTTCATCGTTTCACGCATATAAGACCTAAAATTCACAAATAAAAGTAATGTTGAATCGAATTATTGTCTTCAAGAAGGTCAAATATATCTTAATAATATTTAATTCTTAAAAATATAAGACAATGGTTCGATAAATGAATAAATCATTGTTTATTTTCAAACAGATACTTATGCGAAAACAAGAAAACGGCGATTTAAATAATAAGATATTTTAACGCAAAGGAATTTCGGACCTTCGAATTCCTTACATCTAATATCTCTGTTCGATACGTCTTAGTTACTCAAACGACCGGCTAGAATGAATTAACTATTTTTAAGCTATTTCATACACAACAAAAAAGAAAGAACGCTTATCATATCAAAAATATAGTTTGACCTAGGCCACAGACTCTTTTCGATAAACAGTAAATTTTACATTAAGATAAAAGAAGTACAAAATGGATCTTCTTTTTAACAATCATTGTCAAATAAATCCTTGCACTTTTCTAGTTTATTTAAAATACCCTGTATTCAAGAATATATCAGATACTTGGACGACGTGCTCACAATATGTTACATAGATGCATAAATACAATGTATTAAATATTTTTAACTTTGTATGAAATTTTTTGAATGACGACCTGGACAACGAGTTATATTCCTAGACTTAATACTGTCGAAATAATAATTCAACTCATGAAACTAACTTCTAAAAAATTACATTCTCTTCAACTTTTACACTTCAATAGTTGTCATACTTGTGGTATCAAAAATGTACGATGTATTTACAAGCTTTAAGAATACCCCGAACAAACACTGATCAAAGAATAGATAAATTTTGAAGATAAATATTGAAATATATAATTTCCTATACTTACGTTCCACTGCCAACATTGAAACCAAATTTAACAAGGCTATGATGGCAGTCGATCGGGACACACATAAACTAAATTGAATTTAATGATTAACTCAAAGAAAATTATAAAACTATAACATCCTCCTCACGCTGACTCGAAAAGGGATGGATACAAAGCTTTCTAAATAAATAAGTAACATTTATATACATTTGATCTGTGAAACTCTTACAAACAAAATTCAGACACTTACCATTTCATCAAATGCAGAAACGCATAAATACAGCATTGTATAAATTCTTCAATTTTATGATAATTTAAATAGTTTAAACAAGCTTCCGTTGCAAGAAACCCCAGTAATAAACTCATAGTTGGGTAAACTGCATCTACCCTACAATGAAATTAAAGAGTATTCAGAAAATACAAATTTAAGTTTATGAAATTACATTCGGCTCCTCTTCTAACTGATTCATCTTCATTTACTAAAATTCATATTCTTAACTATACAGAAAAGACATGTAATTTAAACGAAAAAATGGAATATTTTGAAATTATATTTTTGAAGATTACATAAAATGTTTGAAGGGATCAAAGAGAATTAAGATGAAGATTTAAGCACAAGTAGTTAATTTTCCGTAGAATTTCACATCGATAAACAGATTAAAAATTATTACTTGTTGAATTTCATTACAGTAAGGAGCTTGGAGGTTAATATCCCATGAAATTCCAAGATATTACATGGATTATACCATGATGAATTACAGTTCATTAAAAAGATTAAAATAAAATATCCTGACGAAATATAATTCACTAAACATACATAAATGCAGAATTTTTAATACTCTTGATAAATCAATATAATTACTCACGAGTTACAATGAAATAATTGATAAATATATAAATGAACTCTCTTGTAGGATAAACTGATAAAAGCTTTCCATAAAATAACAAAAATAAGGGACAAAAAGTTTTAGAAACGGATAAAATCTTCTCTCTAAGGAATTTGAAGACAACTTAATTACGCGGGAAAATTTAGACATGACCAAAATATATTTGAAAGACACTGTTTCGTCAGACAAATTTAAGAACGATAAAAATAACTACAATTATTTGTAATTTTAAATATTATTACACGTCTTGAAAATTTCTTTATAAATCTAACAATTTTACCGATAAACACCGAGTGGAACCCAAAATAGATACCCTAAACAATCTGAACTGTAGATGAGAAAGTACTTTGAGAAGTATCTTAGAAGCTGTAAAATAAAGTTTAAGATGATAATACAACAAAAATACTCTGACATCATCTATTTTCAAAGTGATTTTTAATCTTTATATGTGGCTAAGTAAGGGATTTAAGCTATAATGCTGTTTTGGTTCCCTGATTGAATTAAACCACTTTATTAGGCTCGTATTGCAAACCCATCTTCAAAATTTGATTAATTATTATATTTTTAATAATAAATCCCTCATTTTTAAAATCCCTGGTTTCAAAGATCTTCCAAAATTTGAACTGCACAAAGTTAATTCTCTGTACATAACATTAACCTCGAAGTTTGTTATTTTTATCCAAAATATCATTCATATTTCCATTTTCCAACTTTAAAATTAATAGATAGACAATCAAAAAAACTGGTTTTACATATAATGTAAAAAGACTGAGCTAGAAATACTTTTAAAGACTCTTCGGCTACAGTCGTATTCTGGAAAAAATTTTTGAACATCTGTTAAATGAAAATTTTATAATTTCTGTTTTAGTTTAAAGATATCAGAAATATATAAAATTTGAATCACACTCACAAATAATCATGCGTTAAACTGTGCTAATAAATACCTAAGTTTTAATTTCTAAGAAAAATATCATTTAAAAAATTCTTTCACATGATTATAAAAATCCGTTCACTTACGTATGCAACGAAATGCCAAAAACCTTTTACCTGAAAACTTTTGATTCAACGCATTCTCACTGAACTACATTAAGTTTATCTCGGGAATAATTCGAAAACTCTTGAAGTCTTTGTGAATGATCTGACAACTTTTTTATCAAAAAGATCCTGAACACTGAGTTAAAAATGGCTAAAACAAACAATGAATGTAGACTCTTGAATTCGTAAAAAAATGAGTTTACAGTTATTTTTGGTTGATAGTCCTTGATGCTACTGTGAAGCATAAATGTCTCAATGAAAATTATCTTCATTCATCATTTAGTTAAAGGTTTTGTGCTCACATATTTAACCTTTTGGTATCATTCAATTTATTTCACAAAATAATTCATACCTATTTCACATGAATAGATTTTTAAATTTGGCAGAGGGTACAAAATAAAATATGTTTATCGACTTTTACCATAGAGACCAAATGTGTTTCTTTAAGAATAACATGAAGATTTAAAAACTAGTATTTGTCTTAAAGGCATAATTTTCAAGACAGATACTCATGTATTAGATAGTTCAAAAGGTGCTATCCTAATTTAAAAATTTAAAAGTTTTTATAAGCATTTGCTAAATTTTTTCAACCATCGAGTCTGATTTATATTTAAGCAAGTGGTAGCTGATACATGATAACACATTTCCATTTAACTTTTGACAAAAATATCATTTTCATACTGAGAATATAAGCGATTTCAATACATGAAAAACATATGTTTTGCTATAAGCCCATAAAAATATTTATAAATCAGAAGAGATTTGTGCACTTCGTGACACTTTATAGATTCAGCTGATAAATTGGAATAAATTGAAAACAAGTACGCTATCCACCTTGAGGGCATAAATGTGAAAAAAATCAATGAACAGAAAGAATTCGACTTTTATTTCAAAAAGGTAATTCAAAGATGCATGAAAAGTACAAAAAAGGATAAAACTCACGAATTTATCAACATTGAAATTTATATATATTTGAATAAACTCGTAAAAAATAGTTTTAAGCTAGAAACAGAAAGAGCTGAATGCATCAAGATAAATCTTTAACTTAGGACTCAAAATTATGAATTATGAGAATTTTTAATCCAAAGAAAATGCGATGAGATATTATGTTGTGATAAATTATACTACACATGAGTATAACAGAATCATTATGTTAAACATTTTTACTCATAGATCGTTAAAGAATTAAATTTATATCGACGGTTTATTTTCATAACATTAATATTTAATAAAATATGAAGTTGAATATAAATAATTACGAATATGTATAAATAAATGATAAGCATTAGAGATATACTCAATAAAATATTAATTTTCATTAAAAAATATTTAAAGCACATATTTATTGTATTTTTTCATTGATAGATAAAATTTTAACGTGGTTCAAAAGTATAACTCTTAAAATATTTTGAAAAGTTTTTTAATCATTTCATAAAATACTCTCGGTAAACTTTTTTCCAATTAATCGTTTTGTGAGATATATTCATAAAATTTTTGTTTTTTTAAATTCGATCTTAATTTATCTATGAAAACATAAATATCTTAAATTATCCAGATTTCACAACTTTCTCATGATTTGTGTTTATATAAACATATTTTCGTTTTAAAATTAACATTTAATTAATACCCAGAAAATAATAAATCTCGCAAAGTTGATGGTTTTTAATTTTTATTTTGATAAATTACCTTATTTTTAAAAAAAATTATTCTTTAAACTTGAATAAATAATATTGATTGAAAATCTATTGAATATCAAAATGTTAGATAATTCTGATATCTTTCTGAATTGTTGTTTCACATAAAAACATAAGAAATACCACCAATTTATTATAATTCTAAAATGAATCGAAAAATGAAGTATATTTATAAGAAAACTCTCCTTCCGGTGGTTTTGATATTGGTAAATATGAACATATATAGACAGGGAACGTTTTTACATTAAAGGCGGTTTACACATCTAGTTATTTAATTATACTTTGTTGGGATGTATTCTTACGTATTTGTTAATGAATGATAGATTATTGCTATCACTATATCTGTCGGTTTTGAAACTTAAATTTTTTATCCTAAACACTAAAAGTACAATTGTCGTCAGTGACTACAACGGAGCTTTGATGAGACTACCTCGTAACCTGATTCTCGACAGGAGTAAAAGAATCAAAAATCTGTTTGTAAAAACGATATAAATTCTTTAGAAAGCGCAAATATACCCTGGCTATATTTGATTTGGAACTTATATCTTCTTATCTTCGATACTTAAATGGAAAAATATCAAGTATAAAAATTTTTTCTATTTTCTCTATAAATAAATATCATAAATTTTAAAAATTAAATTTTTAAAGATAAAATAAAATTTTACAGCTCACAAAAAAACTTGAATTTATTGATTTTTAAAATGAATCTCATCTGATTTTCAGATCGTGAGGTATATTTTATAACTATAAAATAAATTAAAAAGCAACATAAATGTGTTTAAAAATATTCTGACACAAATTAACATCTAAAAATACCTTGTTTTCTTAGTTTTTAAATTTGAAAAACATACAGTGTTTATACCATTTTAAAAATCTTTGAGTAACAATTATTATTGAATAAAATGTAAGAATATATGATTTAATTTGACGATTTACAAAAATAATAAGTTTTATGAAAATAATAATACCGCGCATGTACTACTCTGATCATTTTTTCTTCAAATTTATTCCCTCATTTTCTTGAACATTAAATTTCCTTAATCACGATCAACCAAAAAATGAGGATGAAAATTTCTTAAAACAAGAAATTTAATATTGATAAAAAATTAATATATCGCTTATCTGATTCATATCACAGATCCAAATATTCGTGTAAAACATGACTCGGAGGTAAAGCACCCTGACTGGTAGAAGGCAGTATTTCAGAATTATCTAGTTTGAACCTCAAACTACTCTAACACAGAGAAATCTAAGCAAGAGTTATTAAATGACGAAAATGCCTTGGAATAGAGCTCTACTGAAGAAAATACATAGTTATTACTCCCTTAAAAGTTTTTGAGAGGGAATGAGTTATCCTGAAAGATAAAATTCTCAGGAAGTTGTGTAGGATGAAAATAAATGTTTTTCCCATTCCTCAGCTCTTATAGTTAAATTTTTAAATTTGTTAAATAACTGGGAAATAAACCAAAATGATAAATCGATGCAAAAACATGCTATTTTAAACATTTTTTAAAGATATAAATATTTCAGAAAAGAATCGTGTTCATATGAAACTTTAAAATTAAGAATATTGAAAAAATGTGCTTCACTCACTATTTGATGAAAAAATGTTTTTTAACCTGTAAATTCTTTAAGGAAAAAGAGAGATTTAAATTTAAAATGCAATATTTTAGACATGAGTTTATGAAGTTGTTGTAATATGAACATAGATATTTCATTTACAACTTTTGTTAAACTCATCTCTCAGGTGAGCCTTCAAGGCATCCTTAAATAAAAGTAAATGCATTACGAGCCCGATTACGTCTATATATTCTTGAAATCCTCCAAAGTACGAATTTTGAATCGCCTTTCCACATTTAGAACAGACCTCCACATTTTTTGATAAATACTCTTTGCAGATCTATATTTATAACCTAAATCTACCACTGTAGTTTCTTTGACAAACAAATTGAGAATATCGAAAACACATCTTCTCAAATCAAGATCCCATTCCCCCATATCTTCAATATTTGGATGTGAAGAAATGCAAATTCCCATCTGTTTTTCAAAGGCTAGATAATCATTAACTAGTTGTATAACAACACTATCTGAAAATTTTTCCAAATTAATATCGTTCTCTTGGGAAGATACGACAACACTTGCAAGCCCTTGATAAGCACTCGAAAGAAAATCACTCTCTGTTGATCTCCCACTTGCATCGATGAATTCCTTAAACCAATTTTTCCCTCCAAACATCTTTGGATCTTTTGATTCAGGAACACGAAACTAAAAATCATCTGTTTAAAAGTCATACATTTAATGTTTTGATTGGTATTAAACTCACTTGAGGCCATTCATACGTTGGATAGAACGTTACTTGTGTATTTTTGTCGAAGTTTGAATTTAATAAAGGCGAAAATTGTATGTCAAATTGGGAACTCAATGGTAGATATGTAGAACCATCACTGTATCCAACATAACTTTCAGGTTTAGGAAGTAATTTCCTAAGCTTCCGTTCTGATCTTAAGGGCGAAGAAGTTCTTTTCTTTTTTACTCCTCGATTTATTCGTTTTGCTTTGGACATAGATTGAGGGGAATGAGATGATACTTTACCTTTTTCAGAATCAAGATTAATTGTAGAATGCTCAGAATCACTTAAATGATAAATTATACCACTTAACGGAGTTCCATCATCCATTAATTCTAAATATGGATTGTATATCGTCTGTTGTCCATCATTTGTTTCCGTGCCAGAACCTTCTCCAAAATCGTAGTGCCACAACTCGTGAAGTATTTTCTTGAGATCCATATTAGAACTAAATTTTTCTGAACTTTCTGTTGATTTAAAAAATAAATTTCTTTCTCCAGCCTCTTTAAAATCATGTGTCGGTACCATTTCGTGGAGAGTTTCTTGAGAACTTTGAGAGAGAGTTGATTCAGAATCTTGCCTGTTAGGATAACTCATTAAATTTATCAATCTATCTCGCTCTGAAGGAGAAAATACAAAGTCGACCACAATAACAACCATCAGAACGAAATATTGATTTACAATCATCCAAAAATCTTATTTCCACAGTTTTAATTGTTTATACTTGCGCATTATACAAAACATTAGTGTTTAATGGCTTATAATATAACTATGGAAAAGGCAACATCAATTGATTATATTAAATGAAAATTTTTTTTTAATGATATAGAAAATAAAAATAGTATTCACATTTCGCAATGATTTTATACGTCATTCAGCGATTAAAAATTGTGAAAAATTTCTTTTAACCTTTAAAGATAAATAAAAACGGAAATATTCTATTTTCTTAAAAAGGTCAGTTTTTAGGAATGTATCATAAGAAATATTTAAATTAACAACAAAAATGAATTAATTTGGTAAAAGGTATGTTTTTAATTAATTTTAAATAAATTTCCAAACCCTTATATTTGTGCTCATGCACTCTTATTTTTTATAGTTATCATAAATATAAACTCAATAAACATAAAAATGATTTATTTTATATTCACTGAAATTTTGATATTTATATAAAAAATCTGAAAATATTTATAAATTAATAAAAATTTTATTCATGTTTATATAATTGAAAATTCATTATCATGAATACCATTAAACGGTCTTATATGAATTTTAATTTTTTTCAGTTTACTATTTGTTTCAGAAATTATTAATAAAACCCTAGGTATCTTATTTGACTGAGAATTAACGGTAAGAGTTTTTGACTCACAGTTTCGCCAATATAATATATCATATTATAAAATCCTGGAACATTCAGCAATACGTAGATAAATTTTATTGATACTGTTAAATCTCTCATATAATGAGACTGCGCAGAAAAATAAATTTCGATTCTTTGAGTATTCATAAATTTAAACATGACATTATGTTATATTTATTGCCTAATTTCATATGAAACGATC
Organism: Neodontobutis hainanensis; assembly: GCA_024349245.1. Lineage (NCBI taxonomy): Eukaryota > Metazoa > Chordata > Actinopteri > Gobiiformes > Odontobutidae > Neodontobutis > Neodontobutis hainanensis. Next base: position 46,584 of record JALDNG010000506.1, read on the forward strand.
ATTTTTGAAGATTTGATGTTAATATGCGGCCTTATTAAAGATTTTTCGCGTCTTTTTGAATCCTTAATATTTTTAAATTATAAAATACGATTTTATTTTATAACTAATTTTTGAAAGAACCTTCATAATTTTATTTTTTTACTTTCAACTCTAAATAGATCGGTGGAGACATGCGATCATTCAAATAGTGGGGAAAATCAATTTGACGTTTTTAAGTTATTGCAACTGGGTGAAGTGAGCGTTCCATTCTCAACATTTAGGAGGTGAAAGACATCGTTTATTCCCAACAAACCGATGCATCAGAAGTACTGATGCTCTAATAGGCCAAAGAGAGGGAGAAAGTACGACACAACCCTGCATTTGGTATTTACACTTCAAAAAAAGTACCAAATGAGATAAATCGCTGACCGTGAGATCCTAGTAAACAGATATATCCCTAAAGGCGTAGATAGGCGAAAATATTTTCCAAAAGAAATTTCAAAATCTTTTGATTCGTTTATACATCTAAATTATTGTTCATAAATATTAGCTACCAATTGATCCTTCTTTTAATTTCAAAGTATTCAAACATACGATGTTGAGAATATTTCAAAAAATATTTTATATGAATAGTTTGATAATTTTACAATTCAGATATATGATTAACCATGAAATAGATCTTGTAAATTTAGATAAAGAAATGTTAGAGAAATTAATTTCAAAAAGATGTAAATATCTGAATTTCATCAGTGTTAAAATATTTGATCATGCCAAACTTGGGAAATTTTCTATTCACAAACTATTTAACAAGATGCAAAATTTGTTAATTATTTTTACGATGATATTTTTAAGTTGATAAAATTAATTTTAGTGAGCTCTGATGTTTTAAACTAAAATTTTTCTTTTTGTCGACAAAAACGATTTATTTTTATTTCAATTCTATCGGATTTTAGTCACTGTTTCTCTTAACTTAATGTAAAAATTTTATCCAATGAGAATGTCAATTTCTGATGATATAAATCGAAATTAATTTCACACAAACAAAAACTTTTTTTTAATTCAAAAAGTAGTGCAGAAATTAAGTTAATAAAACAGGAGTAACAGAAGTCATGATGAAATAAAGAAAATAAATAGAAAAATTTTTACTGAAGTTCTTTTCGATAAATTATATTTGAGCTTTTCAACCTGGTAAGTATACGTAATACGCGAAAGATTTTTAAACGTGTGAAAAGGCCCTAGACAGCTATTCATGTTAGAAGCAGGGATTTTAAATTAATGAAACATATACCTTCTCGTTGGTTTCACAAAAAAATTTTAAAAATTTAACCTTGATTGGATAATCGATAAAGGCATGCATCATTAACACATACACACTCCGTTTAATATATTTTGCTTAAATTTATATGATATATTTCAGATAAAAAGTATAATGAGGTATCAATCAAATAGTTGAATTTTGGATTTTTTTTATCTTAAATATAGAAAGAATGAAAAGATTCAACGAAAGAAGTTTGTATTTAGCATAGCAAAAAATATTTAAAAATAAAATAATAAATATTTTAAGATATTATGAGCTTACTTATGATAAATAATGTTCAGTTTTCATTCCTTACAACTTAAAGTTAAACAGTAAAAAAATAAACGGTGAGATTATTTGTTTGTTTGTTCGAAAAATAAACTGAAAAATTTTCTTGAGAATTGGTAAACTCTCTGAATATAATGATTTAAAAGAGACATAAAAAATATAGTTTTATATATGAATAGATTTTAAATGATTCATATCAATGTATTTATTGATGAAAATCTTTAGCCATCAATTATCATTGTGTATTTTACAAATTTTTGTTATACGAAACGAAAAAATTTATCATTTTAAACAATGATAATAGAATTTTCATCTTCCTTAAGTTAAATAGAAAATAATATACAAATTTGATTCTTTCTAATTTTTGAAAACCTAATTCTTTTTTATTTTCGTTTGAACAGCCTAAGATAGCTAAAGAGTACATGTCAACACGATTCTTCAAATACAATAACTAGAATCTCCTGATCTGAAAAAGCCTTAAATTTAGTCAGTATAAATTTGTATCTCTTTTAAAAATATTGTTCAGAAAATTTTTAAAAAGGATCTAGGCAGTAATGGAATGATGGAAAAATTTTAATTAAAATTTTGAAAATATTCTTAAAACAAAGATGGAAAAAATTCGATATGTAACACACGAAGGGAGGCTTAAAATTCTCTGCTTGATTGAATGTAATGGAAACAATGGAAGATTTAAGGAATCAGGATAAATAGTCTTTTTGAAATCCAAAAAATGATGCATTGTTGTAAAGTTATAATAAATATTGATGAATGTATTTAATGGCATCTAAACCATTTTAACTTGATATTAAAAGAAGAAAGTGAAAACAATTGCAAAATAAAGAAAATAATTTTTCATAATATTTTGACTTAAACGAAGGTTAATATCTCTTCCTATCAACGATTCATAATTATCTTCACAAAAACATGAATTCGGTTAATGGAAAAATTTTAAAGAATCAAGTTAAAAATGTTTTCAAACCAAATACTGGTGCAACTATATCTTGATATATGTGATTTAATTCTAATTTAAAAAATACCGATTCTGGAAGATCCTAAAATTGAAAATTAATGATCTTTTTTTCATCTTGAAGGAATCTACGTTAATGAAAAATAATAAGCCCAGAAACTAAATATAATTACTTTTAATGCCTGCACTATCATATAATGCACTTTTATTTCTGTTATTCAAAATAGGAAACTGAATATACATGATTAAAAAATCATTGAGATGAATCCATCGATTCAATAGTACTTTTTATTTGTTACGTTAATTCTAGTAAAATCAAAAACTTAAAATGTCGAAAGTTAGACCATATGTTTGTGAAAATATTTTATGAAATTAAAATCATAATAAGCTTGAATAAATGATGAATAAAATTCGTGAAATTTATCATAAAATAGATGAAAATCTTGATATTTATTTTCAAAGATATATTCTCGAAGTAACGGTGATCTATTTTTGGTAAATTTTACAGGATAAGTCTTTTTAGTGTATTAAAAAAATCTCGAAAGATAGTTTTTGGTTTTCTATGTTGTGTAGATATCAATTATAGAATTACATGAAAATTTTTCAGATGGATACGGATTATAATATTTTTGCACTTTTGACGTTTTAGAGTTAAGATAGTATTCACTGATAAATGTGTTATGATAATTGACTAAAATAGCTATTTTTAGTTAATGTAACCTATAAATATCCCGATATTTTAAATTTACAGATTCAATAATTTTATTTAATGAGACATAAAAATCCTGGTCGGTGTTAATTAAGTTATTTATCTATTATCGTCTTCAAACAGTGATGAATAAATGAAATACATATTGTAATTCCTCTTATTAATTCACATTTATCATCTTTATAGAACAATATTGTTTGTAAGACTCAGATCATTCTAACCGGCTGAGATATTTTTCGAGAGAACCAAATTTATATATTTTCTCAATGTATGGACCTCCAAGGGGTGGTTCTACTTTTGATAGGCAGCTTTTGCAAGACTACTCCAGTTTCAACTATTGAATGGGTTAGAAAATTAAAATCTCTTATTCTGTACTCTTAGCCGAAAGTCCAAAATACCTACTCAGTCTTGAATCCTTGAAGATCATAAATTAAAAGTGGAACCATGTTAAAAATTAAGAATAAAGCACACGCGCCATATTAAATACTATTTCCTCTCCTTGAAAAAGTCTGTTACTTCTTGATAATTATTAATCATAAACGATAAAAATCGGTGATAAAGACAAATACCATAAAACAAAAGAGAGACAAAAATATAAAAGTTGGAAACATAGAATTTATCCATAAATTTTATAATGCGTTAAACCTATTTTGTTTTCTTAATTCTTTTAATAACTTCATTTTTGAACAATTTTCAAAAGTAATCACTTCACCTATTATATCTGCATATTTTATATTTATACCGTCGTAGTATACTGATGATATTTTACATTGAGTGTTACTATCATTTTGAGTTAAAGTCTTTTCTTACTTTAATCAATATGAAAGAAAAAATAAGATGTCATAAATATTTAAAGGCTGTTTTTATTGATATTTAAGAGAACAATTTAAAAGAACCATACCTAAATTTTTTAAGGGTCATTTTGATTTATATATTTTTGAATCAAGTGTTAATCAATTTTCTTCTTAAACGTTTAAGCATATTTAAATCACAAAAATCTCATCATGTAGTATTTCTATTTGCTTATTTGTTCAAGAAAAAAAATATAAAATACAACTCTTAAAGTAATATATTAAATTCATGAAACTTATATCGATAAAAGTACCTCAAATAATCTTTTTATATCAGGAAATATCCTTTATACAAGGAAAGTGGTTTTTTTCAGGAAAGAGGCATTATAAACTATCTGTTCCATTTATTAATTGAATTGATATAGTTTTTATAAACAGCTATTTTGACCAGATTTTATGTAAATAATATCCTTCTCAATCAAATGTAACGAAAAAGAAGTTACTGAAAATTAATATGTAAATGAATTCATTCATAGAACATATTTTTCTAATTTTCTCAAAAGTGATTAATTTATAAACGGATTTTTTCTGTTTACATAAAATAAACAGAGAAAGATCAAATACAGCTTTTTCCTCCAAACGAATTCTGAAAATTTAAAGTCCTTTAATAAAAGTCATATTATTCCTGTCTTGAATAAAAATGAGATACATTAAATTTTACACTTATTTAAACAAATAAAATGGAGTCTTAAACAAGGAAAAATTAAAATTTTAGCATTTACAAACTAAATTTACTAAAATTACAAGTTAGGAAAAGCTGATGTTTTTCAATAATCTGGAGGTATATAAAAATGTAAGATTTATTTGAATCGAGAATTCATGTAACATCCAAGGTTGACAACAATTTAAATTATAAATGAATTATTGTTTTTATTTTTAAAATTTTTAAATATCTGTTAATTTATATCATTTTTAAAGGCCCAAAAATGTTATAGATTAATTAAATAAAATAAATTCATTAAATTAAAACTTATTTGCTGTTTTAATTCTAATTTACTTAAAATTATCAAATTTCTCATTTCAACACATAAGAAAGATTCAATGTGTAAAAGAAAATGGTTTCACCTTTTCAAAATTTAAAAAAATCAAAGTTTAATATTTTTAAGATAAGTATCGATGAAGAAAAATTATTTATTGAGAAGAAGAGAAAATCTAACCGCTTTTTCGGAGTAAACCCATAGCTTAATAATACGATGAAGATAAAATATATAAATAAAATTTTTGATTACCATAATGATTTATAAATGTGAAATCTCTTAAAATGTCAGGCGAGAAGAATATTAAATGCTATACCACATCAATAATTTTCACATTAAAATTGATAAAAGCATGTTTGACTTTTTAGAATTGTAAATGTAGCTTTAAATAAAATAACGATTTTCTTTACTTTTGTCTCTTCTTTCGCTGGCTCATAATATTTTAAAATAAATAGTTTATTTGAAAACATTAGCACATGTGAAAATAACATGCTTCTGTCTGTTCTCGAATTAAATATAGTGTTTTAAAATGATTTTGAAATGACTCATAAGGTTTTTTCTGCTTCAAAACCTACCCTAAATAAATTTTAAAAAATATCGCTTTGAAGAATAGCATTATATGATAGTTTTGATGATATTGTTCTTATTTAAAACCTAAAGGAATATAACACTCTATAAATTATAATTACCACACAATATAAATAATTGGTATGTTGTAGAAAATAGTTTAACATTTATGACTCATAACTAAAGCTGAACTCAACAAATTTTGTCAATTAAAAAATATGTCAGATTGAGATGAAATCAATCTTTTTGGGACAAAATGGATTGAAGTTTCATCCCAAAAACGATAAAATAAACGCCAATTAGTCAAAATTTCTTGAGATGTCTAAAATGAATAATATGAATTGGTCGCTAAAAATTTTCGATTGAACACTTCATGGGAGATAAAATCATGATATTGCACAAAAATGTGAATAAAAACTTCCAAATTTTTATATTCCTAAACAAACACGAGAATATCATATTTTCGATGGTATGCAAATTATATGAATCTTATGCTTTTTCAGACACGTTAATGAACATTAATGAACGTAGTTATAGTAGGACTTTAAAATTTGAGACAATCTTTGATGTAAAACTCCTCATCAATAAAAAAAATAATCGAAATTATTTTAAATCTTAAAAAATTGTCGTGTCAAGAAATGGAAAATATATCGACGCATTTAATTTTCTACCTTTTTTAGAAATTAATTATATTTTATAAGTATTGTCAATTTTTTCAGTCTAGAAGTAAAATTCAAACATTCTATGTACGTTAAAAGCTATTTTTCTCAAAAACCTATATTATTTTTACTTAGCCATTGATAACGAAAATAAATAATTTTCAATGAAAAATTATTTTATTTTTATGCTATTTTTATTTTTAAGTTTGAAAAGAAAATGTCAAAAAATTTACACAAGGCGTAATAATTTGTCAGCTAATAACGTTGAGAATTAAAAATATAATAATTTTATCTTATAACACACAGTAAAAATAAGATTGTAAGTTCTGAAATTTAGTGCCTTAAACTTCAGAAATGATAAAAATTTTTCTAAATACGGTTCAAATAAATCGAAAATATTTTCAATGAAGCATTAAAATAAGTGAAATATAAAGAGTGCGGATAAATTAAATAAACCAAATCCAATTTTTATTTTTTAACTTTCAAATTGTATTTAAAAATCGATCTTTTAGAATCTATCTAATAATATGTAAAATTTACGAATTATTATGTTTTATCGTCTCAATAATCGATAATTTAGCTCAAACATATATTGGAGGGGATATAGGTCAACAAGTTTCGTCGAAATCAGATTTCAGTTTTTCATTCAAATCATACTTAAATCAAATTTTTGTCATTACAACTCCCACAGCATATCTGTATTCAAGACGACCACGAAAGTATGAACTCACAATCACTTGTCCACAAGTAGAGCAAATATCGCGAACTTTTGAAAAATTCTCACTACAAATCTATTCTCCATATAAAAAGTTACTTTCGTATTTCTATCTATAAAACTATCAATGACATCGAAAACGATTATTCGAAAATCCTCTGGTGCATAGGATCTGCCCTTTGTTATATTATTATCTTTGATACAGATATCAAATTTTGGTAAAAACTCACTAAAATCAGTCTTCATTTGTTAAATGTCATTTTCAGTAAATTTATCAAAATTTAAATCTCCTTTCCGGAATTTAACGCTAATTTTTTTAATCCTTCATAAACATCACGTAAGAAATCGTTCTCTTCTCTTTTCATTTGTTGTTTTCTAGCTTCACTGAACAAATTTTCTAAGAATTCAACTTTTGATTCAACCGAATCTGGATCACATATCTAGGAATCAGAGTAATTGATCTTTTACCTCAATAACTGATAATGGTATTAAATCCTGTGTTTCAGATTGCTTTGATGAATGTAACGTTTCTCCAGGGTTTCCTCTACTTTTAATGCTTACAGAAGGCCAAACTACACTGTCTAGCCGTGAAATTGTAGATGGTATCATTAAATCTTGCTTTTCCTCCGACTTTCACATGGTGGCGAAAATTTTGTACGCTTTGAGATAGGTTCGACAGATATACGTTCACTCTTCAAATCTAATTCTGTACCACTCGTGGCCGATGGATTTCTAAGATGAATTTCTGGCGTTAAAACTTCTTCGTCCGCACCATTCAAATACACATCAAGTTCCGAATCATCAATAGGTCCAATGTCGTAAAACAATAGAAGTTGATGTTGTCTTTCAATAGGTGCTCTGCCGCCATTTTCTAAGTGATCACTATCAGGATTGTATGGTTCTATTTCATCTATATTTTCAACCCCAGCAGCGCCAATAAATGCATAACTTGACACGGCCGCTTCAGGTGTTTTTGCCTCTGCATTAAAATTTGGAGCGCCATCAAAAGCTTTTTTTTGAATATCCCTCATCGGAATATAATGTTGCTCATTTCCACATTCTTGCCATGTGATTGATGAGCTTCAAGACTAGACAAAGGGCTCGAGTCTTCAGAAGAAAATATCTGAGAACCATATAAGCTTAGAGGATCGTCTTTTTCATAATTGTAGAAACTGCGTTCAACTGTGGAAATTGGTGAAGCGATTACGGTGGGTTTCGGATCAATATTTGAACTTTGCGAATGAAGTTGATCAGGTCTAAAATTATTAAAACATTCAGATTACTTGAACCTCGGAGAAAAGACCATACGAATAAAAATCGCCAAATTGAAAATGAAAAATACCATTATAGACTAAGCAAACAACGATTATGAATAATTTAATTAATTGCTTTCGTTTTGAGACATAATCTTGAAAGAAGGATTTTACATATCATTACAATAATATAGCGATAAAAACATGATTTATATCTGACGTTCATTCAAACGGTTAAAATATGCCATCGAAATGTGAACAAACATAGATTTATACGAAAGCCATTTTTTTAAACTAGAATAATTGTTATAATATTTGGCAATATTAATCACTAAATGTATCTTTTAATCAAAATAACAACAGAATATTTCAATACGTAACCAAAATTAATATATTATAGAAAGGATATACCCTTAATTATTAATTCAGTTTGTAGTAAAGTGCATAAACATCGTCCTTTGACAAATTATATTACGTAATTAGTAAATTTTATTAAAAATGACCGTTAGGAAGTCTGGGCGTTACCAGAGATTAAAAATGGGGAAGTTTTAGAATATGACGAAAAATCCAAAAAAATGTAATTTATAAGATCAGTTGTAGTATTGGGTAATTATAATTTATCTAATCTTCAAAGTATCTATTTATAACTTATGAAGAAGTAACTTTCGACGATTAATTGCCATTTTATTGTTCCTTTGACACTTATATTTGGTCTTATTTATCACCACCCATATTTACTGAGTTCAACCAGAGAATTTTTTTATTTTGGTATAGCTGTTTCATGGACTGGTTTCATTCTATGCTTTTAATTATGAACAGTAACTATGAGCTAATAGTTTTAAGATTTTTAATAAGTTTAATACTCCATAGAATATTTAATAACATGCGCAGAATTAAAAAGTATGAAAATAGTTGTTGCAATTTACTTTATAATTTTGGTATAAAATTAACTTTTCTTTTACAATTATACCATGATCAATACATCAATTTATTAAATTCATGATTATATTGAAGTCTATCTTATAAAATAAACAGGTTAATATTTTCGCATTCTTGAGTATTTAATACGTTCATGCTAAATGTACGACCTCACTGATATATGTACTTAAGCCGATAGATTTGTTGGAACTTTCACTTTAGATCAAACGGACAGTTATTTATATTTCCTTTAGCATCTTTAAAATATTAGGTGATTAATTTACACTTTTAAATAAGTAAATCATATCTCTATTAAACCGATGATTTGAATAAAGTAGATGACAAAAAATACAGACTGCTTCAGAAAAGAATTAAACGCTAGATATGAAATAAAAACTATTTATACTTATAATCCACTCAAGTATACCTTGATAATAAATCTTATTGATGCTTAACCCAGGTTTAAAATGCATCAGTTCTGTAATACTCATTGATTTTTATTTAGAAGAATGGAGATAAGTGAGATTCAAAACTGTAAAAAATTAAATAACAGAGTTGAAAAAACTAATATTTTATTTCTTATGCATATGTTATTATTTTTAAATTAAATAAAGATACTCAATTTATCCTACACGAATAATTCTATGTTTATCTATAAAATAAACCAGATTTTCCAAAAATTTCTGATATTGAGTATTTTTTCAGTTTTTTTAATATGAGATGGAATCGATAAGGATTCCTTTATTTAAAATAACTGTTCGCATTTTAATAAACTTTTTTTGATACAATATTGCATACTAAATTGATCTAATATTTTCTGAAAACTGGTTCTTCAATTTTTAACGAATAAATCAATAGTAATTTTTATACTATTATCGATCGCTCAAACCTTAATACGAAGCAATCTAAGACAAAAATTAGTTTACAACTGATTAAATTCTTACAAGATCAAATTAATATCCTTAATTTAATATGCTCATGGTTCGAAAAGTGTGACTCAGTAAACTATAAAATTGCTCACGTCATACAGGTTTGGGCACAATAATAAAGGTATTACATTTAACTTCTTAAGTCGCATTTAGGTAGGAACACGCTTTAAATATTTTCATAACTTTTATTTTATACGAAATGCTATATATTATATATTCATACTTAAAATATTTCTATTTATTTGTCCAATTTATGAAAAAAAGTATTGTTTGAGCTTAATGTGTTGAATGCGTTTTCATTTTCAAAGAAGTTTGAAATCGCCTCTCATAAATGAATAGTTTATATGACTACGGCGTAAGGGCGAGTCCATGCGCAACAAATTGATCAGAGATTTTACAGGTTTTAGATTTTACTTGTCTTGACATTTTTTACCTTATAAAATATGCCTGTAATATACAAGCTCTTTAACATGGCATTAAAGACAATTTTCAAGAATAGAACTTAAAAGGTTTTATTTATGTTATCTTCTTCCCCTCTTTAATACTCGAAGATATCACTTTGTAAATTCAAGTTTAATTTTGGTAAATTCCTATGCTTGTTTGATCTTCTAAACTTGGTTTCATCATTTTGACGTTCTAATTCCTTGTAAGACGTACTTTGTATATTTTTTTCTTGTAAACAAGGCTTTAGTTATTTGATGTTTTTATGTTTTAGTTGTATGCCATCTAAATTAACCAATTTTCCCTGATCATTCAAATCCATTATTTATGATAGGAGAAAGTGGTCTGGTTTATATGACTATCTTGGCAATACAAGATTTTGTTTTTCTGTCACCCAATGACAAAAATTTTAGCACGGTTCAGTCTCTTTGTTAGATATGCTGATTTTTATGTCTTGTCAAGTGAGGTCCATATCTTAAGAGATCTGCTAACTAGAATTTTTGTAATCCAGTAGAGCTCGAATTTTGAAGTTGAACATTATTTCTTATTGGATTATTCTTTCATTGAATGTATTCTGCTATGATATGTCAATTGAACCTGTTCTAATCTCTCACAGTATCTTTGAATTCCGTTGATTATTAATATCTTTTCTATATTGTTTGATGAATTTGTTTTGTTCAACCGTTTGTGCGACTGTAGTTTGAGGTTAATTTAATATGGTTTACGGCGTTACATTTGCAAAAATATTTTGTCTTGTCTGAAGTTAACTGTGACCTCTTGTTTGTCTCAATTTTTAAAAGTAAGCCAAATCTTGAAATACTCGAACAAAGCTAATTAATCGACTTGTTATGCAAAATCTTTTTTGGAATAAATCTCAACTCATTTATTATCACGTTTACAAAAAATAAACCACATTGAGTATTCTACTGGGTCATAAAGTTTAAATATAAGCGATACAAAGGTTTTCAGCTAAAAATTATGAAAAAATTCATTTTCTGTAAGCAGCGGTTATTTCAATTGAAAAACTTACTAACTTTTTACGAGATCGATTGTCACTTTTAATACCAGGCCATCTCATCTTTCGATTATGATTTCATGGCAACAATAAATTTTTAGGTACGATGAAAAATACTCAATGCAGCTGATGGTAAGCTCGAAGGAAGTATAATTTCATTGTTATTAAATTATATATTTTATTTCTTGAAGATAGTAAAGTCTTTATTGAAAAATTGACGAAAATTATTTAATTGCTGCTGCTTTTTAGTCTGACCACTATTGACGTTTCTAAACATTTGAGAAATTTTTATATTTTTCGGTTGGCTCTTTAAGTAGCTTTTGAAAAAGTATCTTCTCGGAGTGTATTCTTTGATGATTCATATCATAATTTCAAAACCCTTTTCTTACTTTGTTTTTCCTGTTTCTATATTGAACAGTCTAAAGAGCTCATCCGCTGATAAATCTTCTTTTACCTTTTTTGTTACGCATAAAGTTATCGTCGTTGATATAAGTCTCTATCTCCCACCTAGCTAACTACGTAATTCAATTTCTATGACTTTGACCCAATATGAGGATATATAAAGATTCGTGATATGGTAATAATGTGAATTTTCTACCATAGAGGCAGGGACGAACTTTATGGACCATGTTTATAATGACCAACGTCTCTTTGTCAGTTGTGAAATATGTGTAGTTCGCGTTCGATATTTCATTTGTTGCATATTCGACTGGTTTATATACCCTTGCTGCACCTTTCGGTGATAGTATAGATCCGATTACTTTATGATAGTCATCTGTTGTTAATATCAAAGTACTCCCAAGGAACCATTGCCGCAAAAAATGTTTATTTTATAATGTAGAGATGAGAGTTTCAATGATTGAAATTCTCACATTACCTGATTACTGGTTTATACACGACGAAAGAGTTCCGAATTGGCCTAGAGATCCAAAATTAGGTTTTACCAAAAACGTATCATAAAAATTTCTAAAAAAGAAATCCAGACATTTTAAACTTATTCTTGCTAAAAATATTGATTGTCTGTCAATATTATCGTTGACTAAGTGGATCGATTTCATATAGGGTGAATTTGATTTCTTGAATAAGATCTTCACGATAACTATTCAAAGTGAAGATGTGACAATAATGAGTTGTCTAATAAAATGACATAGATTCTGTATGAAAGTTCTTGATTAATCTTGAATAATATGTAATTGACCACAAAATGAGTTTATTGAAATGAACGAAGTGGTTAATTGCATTTTATGAATTGCCGCAAGATTTTCTTGAAGTATATAAATTTATTTTTTTCGATTTTAAGACCTAAGCATTTTAAGCATGGTTCATAAAAAGTACCTTTTCTCCTTAATAATTGTCTCAGAATATTTTAGTCGTCTAAATACTTGAAAATGATCAACGTTTTCTTTTCTGTGACCTGCACTCAAAATATATTCTAAGTACAATACAACACAGAAAAACACGGTGACAATTTCATTTGTGGTCGATTTGAATATTAATAGAGCTGACGATATATCAAATTGCAAACTAGTGTTTCGGTTTATTACCGTATGACGGATAATAAAAGTTAACCTATGGTCTCTCGATAAAACCTAAGCGCCAAGATAAGCTTCTAAAAGTGGATAACGTAAAATTCGAATGCGGCTCTATTTTATCTGCAATTTCTTCAAATCTAAACATCTTATAATTTTTGAGCTTGTTATGTTCGTTTATAATAGTTTTAAAATTCCCACATATACTCACACTTGCATTCGGTTAAGGAGAATTTTCAATACAATTTACTCACGGAAAAATTTTTAACACATTTTATAGAACGCCTAAACTAATCGCTAAATTTACTTTTCAAATTCCTTGTTAATTTAAAATAGAACGTTTATTGGTTTACATATAAAAGATTTGGAAACATCAGAGATATTAGTCGAGGCTGGATGTTTAGTTATTCCTTTATTTTTTAAAGTAATGATTTATGCATGTTTTGATATTACTTTTTTAAATGGTTCTTCAAATGTTCTTATTCTTTTAACACATCTCACGTGATTCCGAACACTCGTATCAAGTTTTTCTGAATTTTTTTGTTCGGAAAAACTATAAATACCGTTGTAAATATAAGATTTCCATCTTCATACTCAACTACTACTACGGCATCAACAAAAGTTAGATTTCTATGATTCTAATATGTTTTTATCCATTGAAATTGATAATAAATTCAGGAACCTAATTTCTCTCCAGGTATTTTTATTTACACAAGACTATGTTTCACCAAAGTCAAAATCCATATTTAAGTTTATTCAATACAGTGGACCCCAGATATTCGTCCGCCTCTCTACTCGTACAAATCTTTATTCGTACAACTTTTTCAAGTAAAGTTTAACTCGGCATTCGTACGCTTTTTCGCGATTCGGACTGCGCGCACGCATTAACCATAGAGTGAAACTTTGCACCGCCGACCATATCTTATCGTAATGGCGCTTCCTGTTTAATTGAAACTTTCTTGGTCTTGTTGTACTTATAAGTACTTCGGATATTTTATTTTTTAAAAATAATATTAGTGCTGCTATGGTTCCAAAAATATAGAGTGTTTCTTCCAAACGGAAAGCTGTGAGAAGAACGATTGAAATCAAAAAAGAAATCATTTCAAAGTTTGAAGGCGGAACTCGTGTTACAGACTAAGCTACTCACTATGAAATGGCGAAGTCAACGATATCGTCCATATTGAAAAATAAAAACGTGCTAAAAGGGGCCAGTGTAGCAAAAGGAGTGTCAATTCTTGCCGCAAATAGACCACCTGTAATTGAACATGTGGAAAAGCTTTTGTTTGTTCTGATAAACGAGAAGTAACTTGCGGGTGATAGCATTTCTGAAGCAATTATTTGCGAAAAAGCGAAAAGATTGCACGACGAATTAAAACAAGACACTACCGGAACAATTGATACAAAGGGTGACGAATTCAAAGCAAGTAGGGGATGGTTTGACAGGTTTAAGAAGCGAAGTGGAGTTCATAACGTTGTTCGGCACGGGGAGGCTGCTAGTTCAAATAAAGATGCTGCTGAGATGTTTGTTAGTGAATTTAAAATATTTGTAGAAAATGAGGCATTTTCTCCTAACCAAGTTTTTAATTGTGATGAGACTGGCCTCTTTTGGAAGAAGATGCCAAGGAGGACATACATCACAAAGAGAAAATCGCTGCCTGGGCATAAGCCAATGAAAGAGAGGCTTACCTTCTTGCTGTGTGCAAACGCAAGTGGAGACCTCAAAATAAAGCCGCTACTAGTTTATCACTCAGAAAACCCAAGAGTTTTTAAGAGAAATCATATCATCAAAAGTAACCTGGGCGTAATGTGGAGAGCTAATCTTAAAGCTTGGGTAACAAGACAGCTTTTTAAAGAGTGGATGTATGAAGTGTTTGCCCCAAGTGTGAAAAAGTATCTCGAGCAAAAAAAATTACCTCTCAAAGCTCTTTTGGTATTTGACAACTCTCCTGCACACCCTCCAGGTTTTGAGGAAGATCTGAGCGGTGAATACAGTTTCATTAAAGTTAAATTTTTGCCCCCTAACACCACACCCCTTATTCAGCCAATGGATCATCAGGTGATTTCAAACTTCAAAAAACTTAATACAAAAGCACTCTTTAATGATGTTTCGAAGTGACCTCTGAAACAAATCTCAGCCTCGGCGACTTTTGGAAGAACCATTTTAATATCCTTCATTGCTTGAGAATAATAGAAAACGCTTGGGATGAAGTTTCTTTGAGGACACTGAAATCCGCCTGGAGAAATCTGTGGCCAGACTGTCTGCCAATAGAAGACTTAGAAGGCACTGCAACGGAAGCTGTTGCAGTGAAAGAAATTGTTTCCCTTGGGAAAATTCTATGGGGTTGGATGTAGGCAGCACTGATGTAGTAGGAGTTGGTTGAAGATCACCAAAATGAATTGACAACTGAAGAACTACAAGAACTACAAAGAGAACAGCAGGAAATGGTCGAATATGTGTCTTCAGAGGAAGAGGAAAACACAACAACGAAGGAAGTTAAAGATTTGTGTCACCAGTGGAAAAATATGGAACACATTGTCAAAAATGGCATCCAAACGCAGCCGTGGCAAATGGTGCCATTAACTTATTTAACGACGATGTGATGGAGCTATATAGGAAGATTATAAAAAAAAGACAAAAACAATCGACATTTGATCCCTTTTTAAAACGTAAAGAATCAAAAAAGATAAAAAAAATCAAATGAAAAATTATCTAACATTTTTTAGTGTGGTAAGTGACGAGGAATTACAATCCGAATAAGATTATAATAAAAATATTATCAAATAATTTAATAATTGTAATTTTTACTAATAATGTTCATTTCAATATTTTAAAAAAGAGTTTGAACCGGTTAATTCAATTTAAATTATATATCGGGCTTAAAAAAGATTCGCCACTCGTACAAATCGCCATTCTAACGACATCCTGGAACGAATTGTATACGAATAGCGGGGTTCTACTGTATGAATTATTAATTTTAAAAAAATCTCGATAAAATTAATTTCCTTTTATTTTATATTAATAAGACCGCGACTAGGTTGAATTATAAAATTCTGAATTTTTTCGGTGTATGATTGATAAAATCAAGTTTTAAACATCGATGTTAAATTTTTAACACACATAATTATATTTAACCTCTAGATCTATGATGAACTATTTATGTCATAAATTTTTCAAACTATTAATATTACTCATACATGTGGTCAATGGGTTTTAGTTTCATCTCCATAAATTTTCATATTTTTGTTATCAGGGATGAATATAAATATCGTGGAATCCTAGAATAGAGTAAAATATTTTATTAATATTCGTTAAATCAATGAAATCAGCTATGGCAGTTAGGCTTCTTTTCATATATTCGAAGATTTTAGGTCTTGTTTGATAAAAGCCACGCAAAATCTCACCATTATCTTAGTCTGTTTAACAACTCTACATCCAAGTGATGAATTTTTTTTCAAGAGTAAAAATCATAATGTGAAGATATGCAATTAATACTTTGCATATGTTCAGTTAAAATAACTTTTTTGTTTCTAAAAACGTATTTAATAAAACTTATGGGTAAATCATAAAATTGTCAAAAGATTTTGAAAACTACAGACTAAAAATCAGTGTTTTTAAACGCAATAAAGTCAAGATAAGTCTGAAAAGCACAGGAAAATAGTGGAAGAAGTAAAAAAAGTTCAGGAGCTTTTGTTAGATTTCAAGAGATATATTAATGATGGAATTTATCATTTTTACTTTTAAACAAAAGAACTTGTTGTGACCAGCATATGAAAATATTGTTATTAAAATGCAAGAATAATTTCAAAATTAAATTGATTTTTAAGTTATTGCAAAATGATAAAAACAAAAGAAAATATAAAAAAGCTATAATAAAGGAAGAATAACAGTAGAAAATTCTCTCCGTTGAAAGGTGTGAGTAAAATTTGCTTCGATGATGAAACATCTTTTGGCAGAAATATTGATAAATTTTATATGTATTAAAAATTAGCTATTAGCCTTGAAGAATATCATAAAACTCGCTTCTGGATTTTAAAATCATTTATGAAAATAAATAAATTGAACAGAAGATATTTATTATGAAGCATTAATAGGACCATTTGTAAAATTAAATTCAAAAGATTCTGTGTGAAAACGTGGTTCTCTTTGTATAACCGCAATATGAGAATTATTAGAGTTCAAGAGGCAATTAATCATTCAGATAATGAACAATAATTACATTGTTATGATTCATAACCTACGATCAGAATAATATCCATTAAAAATGTTTGCTTGGCCATTATACTAAGTTAATGTATTATTCTACGTTTTTTAAATAATCTAATCAAGACAAACTGTCAGATGATAAAGAATCATTCTTCTGTTTAATAAATCTTTGTCGATGTAATTTTTCAGATTAACGTACAAAATTAGGTTGAAATTGTGTTTTATTTAAATATTGAAATTTTATTTCAACAAGAATGCCACAAATATCACGAATTGAGAGCCTGGGCAATGCTGTGCTTGTTTTTGATATAAATGCTATTTCAATCTACCTTGAAGGTTCTTGGATTTGAAACTTACTGAAAATTAGAAGTGTTATTTGTTCAGGATTATTATGAATATTTTAGATACAGCAAACCTAAACAGCTTTAAAATGCGTATTTTTGTAATATCAACTATTTTTTATATTTAGCTTAAAGTTAAAATTCAATCCTTTTTTTTATGATTTTAATACTTACGTGTACACTCAAACAATTGTATCATTGAGGGGAATATCAAAAATGAACATTTAAAAAATTCAACGTGCTGTTAATTTATGCCAATATTTCTCAGTGATTAAAAATAAAAAACGCTTTATGACGAAAATAATTTCACTAAACAGTTAAATTATACAATATATCCCATTTTTAAAACAATTTTGAAATATAGAACGTTTAGGGTTTAATTTAATGCTCGATTCCATTTTTCTGGAATTTGGATTAAATTATGAAAGTTGAATAAATTTTTCAAAGGTAATAATTCTACCTTTAGGATATTTTAATAAAAATTGTGAATATTTTTGGTTTATTTTTTACATTATTCTCGATTCTGAGTTCTGATTTATCACAAGTTAATTATTTAGTATTTCCTGATTATAAAATAAATTTAGTGCAAATTTACATTTTATCTTCAATTTTTATAAGATTCAAAAAAATATATTTGACGATAGAATCATTCTATGTATTCATATTAGGCGAAAATTTACAGAGCTAAGATAAATCTGGGTAGAAAATTAGTTCATTTGAACTTTCGATATTTTTAATTAAATCTAAGTTTCAATGTTTTTTGCGTATCTTTTTTTAAATTGTCAATGAAAATAGTTGTTTTACAAATCAGCGATTCTTTCAACAATATTATTTTTAGATAAATAAGATCCTGCTTTTTATTTTTATCTGACGTTTAATCTCATACGGAACCATTATATGTCCATTTAATACTTTGATTTATATTTCATCGAATTTCGATTTTATTTTTAATATTAAGAATTAAACCAACAAAATCCTTAATATAGTTTAATTCTTAAAAATCTTTGATAAAATAAGTTTTCCTCCAATTCTTTATATCGAAACAAATTTTAGATATCTTTGAATCCTGATTCAAAACCCTTGATATTTAATTTTAGCTATTAATAGTAAAAACATAGGTGTAAATAAATTTTATAAAATAACCCAACAACGATACAGTAATTAATCTCATCGTTTTATTATAAATAATTCATTATAAGGAATTCGAACATTCAAACACTATTTATTGATGATTGAAATGAAAAAGTAAAATTTGATATAATCTCAAACTATCTCTCTAACTCAACTTTTTAGGACTTCTTTTTCAAATAGGGACAACTAGTGAGATCGTATGGTATCTTTATTTGTGAATGGACGAAGAATTTAAAATTTTTATAAAATTTTGTTCGTTTATGTAAAGACAAACATATAACAAATTTTTGAATAAATTTAATCGTTTTTTAATTTCATAAATTTACAAAAATTACCAAATATACAGTAAGAAGAAGTTCCCTGGCAACCCTTTAAAATCGTGACATTATATGTTGTTAGGAATTTATTATCATTATTAAAACACATATTTATGATACTTCAAATGAACTATTTTTATGATTGGCTGTTGTTCTCTTATTCGTTTCATTAATTATAAGTTAAATAAATACATGGAACAGAAATTTTTTTATTGCCTTACAATCTAAATCAAGGCTCTTCGTCAGAAAACTATATCGTATGTATGAATCTGTACTATAGAATCTTAAACTATTTTTGTTTAAGTTTCAGGCAGATATTACTAATTTATTTTCGTGGCTTTTATTTATGACTAATGGTCATCTTAATTATTTTCTTTTTTCATTATATTTCTTCTCTGTTTAATTAAGGAAATTTTTTTACAGTTTAACTTGAATAGAGAAGTTCGACAAATTGAAATGTTTATAAGATTTAAAAATAATTTATCTTCGATCAAATATATTCGTTATATTTTACTCTAAGATATGTTAAAATTTGAATTTTTATTTTTTAAATGTTTTTTCTTAGGTTTCTTTCAAGTTTTTTGAGATCTTAAAGATGCCTATTACAAGTCTTTATTAACTAACACACATATGATAAAGTAAAGCATGAGTACTCACAAGCAAGAAATGCGAGTTTCTAAATAATATTTCGAAAAACAACAACTCCATTCACTTTCCCACCAGTTTAATTTATATTTTTGTTAACCTATTTTGATCTATATAATTATCTAATATGTTATTTCACATATGAAACTCTATCTTTTTGTTCTGCAAATAGTTTAGTCTTTAAAAAAAGTTTGTTTTACGAGTAGTGTGACATATATTGAACCTGTCAACTATCATACATTACTTTTCTAAATAATAGGAAAATGGTAAAGTAAAAATAATAAAAATCAAAATCATATCTGATAAAGTTCAAACTTATAGAGATTACTCAATGTTTGAAAACATAAAAATTACGTAACATTAAAATGCTACTTATGGTTTATAATATTTATGATATATGACAGGTCAAACACTTTCTAAATTTTTATGATATTTAAGAGATATATCAAACTATTGCTCGTAAAATTATTGATAAATCTATTTACACAATCAAATCCAAAAAATAGATTTTGACGAGTGACATTATGTTTGATTCACATACTTAAAACATTTAATTTAAATGTTGAATTATTTTTGTCAAAAAATTAATGTGCATGTCAGGATTGTTAAAATAGACTATTTGTGTCTCGATCAAATTTTATCTGAAAGTGTGAAAGGTTTCATAAAGTGGTTCAACGTTTTAAGCTTAATTTGGACTCGCGTTCAATCGATCCATGTTTTACGTGTTCGAGAAATGTTGAAAACATCATTAGGCTCTTTTTTACATTCTCTTAAAGTTCAAGGCTTTGCCAGCGATTCGGAATATCTTCAAGTAAATGAATGGCTTTTTATTCGCTATTTTCGCAAAAAATCTTTTCAAACGCATCAGACGCATTTTAGAGAATAGAAATAAGTTTATGTTAAAATTGTTGATAATTTAACCGAGCAGTTATTACATTTTAAGTTAAGTCATATCTAGATCACTGAGTTTGAACCGAACCTAATCCATCAACTTTCATTCCCCTTATATTAGCAGCGATTGAGAGTGAAAGTCAACGAATGTTTTCCAGACAATTTTTATAAATCAAAGTCTATCGTTATATTATCTAACTAATCTGAGATAATCGAACCGATAGATGGTTCTTGGGGTTCGAATGTTGTTTTGGTTAAGAAAATGTCAGGTACTTAAAAATTATGTGTAGACCTTCGATCTTGAAATAAAATAACACTAAAGAATGCATATCTCTTGTTCCGTATCGATGATACGCCTGATTCTATTGGAGGGC
Organism: Neodontobutis hainanensis; assembly: GCA_024349245.1. Classification (NCBI taxonomy): domain Eukaryota; kingdom Metazoa; phylum Chordata; class Actinopteri; order Gobiiformes; family Odontobutidae; genus Neodontobutis; species Neodontobutis hainanensis. The sequence continues at coordinate 67,581 of JALDNG010000506.1, forward strand.
CCCTATTTTTCTAATCTATTCACTTCAACTAATGATATTATCAAGTCCATATCAAACATTCTGATCACCAAATGTGTTTTTAAATTTAGTTCAATGTAATATTAGACTGTGTAATCTCCTGTTACTTTTCAGAGCATTGTGGATCAACTAGTGGAATAATATATGAGAGATTTTTATCTTGTAACATTACACTTTAATTTTCTGTAAATCAATCGAAGAGCAGGTAAATCATATAGATAAGTAATTGGGTAAGTTTATCTAATATATGTTGATGGAAAATTTTGATACAACAAAAACTTTAAAACAGAAAAACAATATCTTTGCTGTCAAAAATAGTTTAATTGAGTCAAAATGGCAAATTTAAAGATGGATGCTTGAATCAATTGATAACTCCACTCATCGATCTGAAAGTCAACGAGTTCTTTTGTTTGTCTTATTTTAGCAATTTCGTGTCATATTCATTCAAATATTTCAGATACACTTTTTAAATTGAATAGAAAAGATGCAAGATGGCAATGGGATCAGTTTTAAATACATTCTTTGTATGTTTGAAAAGCCAATTTACGTCTACCTTTAATGTTATCTTTCCTTGAGTCCTGTTTTGTGTTTATCGTTGATTGCGACTCGAGTGGACTAAACCGTTGAACTGTTTTCTCCCAAGATATTGAGAGACAGAGAAAAGTTTATTTTCAATGAAATTAGTGTATTAACTAGAGTCGAAATAAAACAACTTAAATACACAGAAAGAACAACTGGAATAATTATTGTAGGTCAAGACATTTGAGACATATTTACAACATAAAAAGTTCATTTTTTGAAGGGATAATATTTCATGAAAATATATTAGCATATTTAAAGGACCTGAAAGGAAATTAGCTTGTAATCTTGAACTACTAAGTAAAAGGGATATTGATATCGTCTTCAGGAAAGATAAATTTCATGTGCAGATTTGCCTGTGAAGGAATAATATTTCTATTTTCATTATTTAGGGGGATATTTCAGAAGTCATGAACCCGTTGATAAAGATACCTAAAAGTCGAACAGTAAAATATTTAGAAATTTGTAAAATTTTAAATTGCCTTAAATCACACTTTTGATCATAGTCATCCCAGTAAACGATTTTCCTCAGATCCTGAGTCTGTAGTAGTTTTACAAATATATGCCATTTTTTAACGAGTCCTCAAGAAAATTTTCAATAAATATCAGATTTACTATGAAGTGCATAATTCTTTGAGCTTCTATTTATAAAACGTGAAAATCATTTCATTACATTTACTTTAAGGGAGACATATAAGCCATTAAAATTTGTTAAATAAGCAGTTGAAGAGATTCTTAAAGAAAGCAAGGTCCAAATTTTCCTAAATGTTGGTGCTAATCTTATGAAGAATGTATGAGAAAAATCCAAGGAAGAAAACAAATGGAACCACTGTTAAGCAAAAACTATGTTAGCTACTTCGGAGAATAACTTTAGATATCTAGCGGCCCCAAACAGTAACAGAAGGATGGAAAAGAACGTATCCTCGTTAATATTAACTATTTTACAAAATGGACCAAAAAATTCATTCCCCTTGCCATGCATGAAAGAAGAGGCTTTTGCCGAGGATATAGACGATCAAAATGTATGCCGTTTGGAGCGCATGAGATCATATACACTGATCAGAGCAAAAATTTTGAATTAAGACTGCTTAATCATATCTGCTATGTGCCGAGAATCCCCAGAACTCATACTACATCATAAATGCTACAAAGGGACTGCATGATAGAATGGTTTTACCACATTCAAAAAAAAATGTTAACTAAATCATTCGCTGATTATAAAGAGTTATATAAATTATCACACAGGTTGTTAAGCATGTGTATATCTTCAATTTATAAGTCGACATAAAGAATACTTATAATTTTATATTCTATATATGTACGAGATTACTTGTTTTTTCGTTACTTCAAGATTACCAACGGAATCGTTTCCAAATATTTAGGAATACGCCATTAAAATAGAACAATGCCCTTCTGATTCTCGTAATGTCATGAAGAATCACAGCAAAAATACCTTTTGCAGCCAAAAATCAAACTACGACAAAAATTTAGGGAAGAGAAAAGAATATATCGCGAAAGACATATTAGTTTATACGATCCTAGAAAGCAAAATAAACTAAAAATATTCGTAAAATGCCGATTCACAGTAATCGTAAAATATTCTGATGTGATGTTAAAATTTAAAGGCTATGGAAAACAATTAGCGGTACATATTAAACGTATGAAGTAATTATTTATTTGGAGCTAACATTTAAATTGGGACGAAGATAGGGAGTGATGAGATTTGGAGGAATACATCAAAATTCGTGATACGTTTTCACAGATTGATCGAAATCAACATGAATAAAGGTGTGGCACAAAAGATACTTTAAAAATTTCAAGTATAGAATATTTGTTGAATATGAAAGTGCTTCTAGAAGCATTAGGCTTCATGGGGGTAACCGTTAGGCTCAGATAGACATGCATAACATAGTTTAATTTTATAAACCAAACTAAAAATTGATCGGCTTGCTAAAAAACTTAAACATCAAAAACAAAAAATTAACATAAGCTTGATGAAAGGTAAATGGATAAATTAAATACCAGAAGAGATAATTCGTGCTTATTATAACCAATGACTTAAAATTTGGCAAATCATCGTATGTAGATTATAGAATTATCAACGAAGTTGAACACACAGATGTTAAATCATAAGCTTATTATTTTTCTTTATCACATGGGCAACATCAGTTGATGAGAGACAAAATGATCAAGACGATATAAAACTATATTTAAAGTGACGTCATACTATCCATTGATGACTATTTTGGTCTGATGATAAAATATTATTTTTTGACTTATTTAAATGTAGTTGAAAGATATAAATAATCTCGAAATTAACGTCAATGAGAAAATTATAATTTAAACTGTTTATACAAATTTCAAGTTCGATATGTTAAGAAATAATGAATGAAATGATTTTTGTTTTTTTAAACTTAATGCATAGGATTATCTTTTAAAAATTATCTCAAATCAAGAATTTTAATGGCGGATGTAATATGTACTGGTGAAAAAATGTCAAATTTCATTCTCAAAATAAATTTGTTTTTACTTTTAATTTATGTTAGAAATATAATTTTATAAAAGTGGTTTTTGAGGAAAATATTAATTTTTTTAACTTATGAAGTGTATTTTATGATAAAAGTAGACGACATTTAAACAATATACTTAAAAGATAATACATTTTACTGCCAAATATGTGAATAACTTAAAATTTATTAAAATGGACAGCTGACTCAGATAATATCGACTTTTAATCTTATGAAAATAACAGTCATCTTTTATTTTATAAATTATTGTGTTAAGTCGATCTTAAGTTTTCTTTTCATCAAATGTGACGCAAAAATATTGTACATAGTAAGATAATGAAAAGCTCACAAGAAATTAAGATGATATTTTAAACATGAAAAACACAAAAATACTTTTGTTCCTTAAAAATGTACAAATATTTACAACCATAAAAATAGTGCCTTGAATTAATGATAATTTTATGAACAGATTCATAAAAATTGTAGATATTTAAGTTCTGCATTTTCTGACATATTTATTGTATGAATTCATCAGATTCGAAAAAATAGTAGATATAATTTTTGCACATTCTTACTGTTAAATAAAGATATTTATTGATGCTGCCATTTAATACGTGTAATTGATTTATTTATTCGTTGACTATATTTATGACTTGTTAATCTTTTTTCTCCTTTATCGTATACACATTTTAACGAATTTTCGATTTAAATAAGTTTATTCAATTTTGATATCAGAAGATGGCGTTATCTGTAAATTACACAGCTATATCAACCTGTCGTGCTAATCACGATTTCAAAAATCCGTTTTAAATTAAAATGTGAATTTAGAAAATCCAACCCTTTATAATATTTTTTAACCTCAATAAATAGAATTTGAAATTATTAATTATTGAATATGATGAAGATCAGAAAAAATAATAAATTCAAAGACGACCTAAAATCAAATCTCTGCAAAGTTAAAATTTCATTCGTTGAATGAGATATGAGTCGGATTGAGTTGGTCAATATGAAATATATTATTAAGTTCATTTCGATAATAGTGGCCTTTAAAATCTTTTGTTATTTTCTGTTTTTGTAACTTTTAATAATAATTTAACGCATCTATATATTTTACCAACAAGAACGCAGCATAGTGTTTCAAAACTGTGAATTCAATTCTAATATTTTTAAGATGATAATATGCATCAATTTTATAATTTTTCATAAAGAACGTACTTCTACCTTGTCTTGTAATAAACCTAAAGTGGAAGAGTAAGAACGAACTGAAATTTAATTCTTTGTAGAATTTTAAAATTATAATAAATTATGATTTGGTTAACAATTGTACGGCCGGCAGTATTCAGAATCTTATGTCTTGTGTAAATGTTGAAGGTATTTTTATTTTAAAATTTGAAGAAAATAGTCAAGCTTTCTTCAATAAATTTGATGAAATATTGACTGATTCACTTCTCTCAAGGGAAACGTATCCTTTGATACCAGATCCTCAAGAGGAAAGTGTAAGATCAAGACCCTTCTGATTATAAATATTTTATGAATCAAATATTTGAATTCAACTGTTATTTCACAGACTATTATTCCTGGGGGTTGTCAGATCTCACAGTATCGGTTTCCACTTTTCATAATTTAAAATATCGAAGAGGATCTCACTCAGGAAACGGATAAAAGGTTGAATCTTGAACTCTGAAAATTTCCATATGGTTGGTTAGCATTAAAAATTTTAATGTTGATAACTTCTTTGCTATTTACATTCCAAAGAATGTCGAACGTATTCAAAGGGTTGATAATTTACAATTAACTCTGTATCAATGCTACATACGCAATGAAATTCATAAATTGTATAATCTATAGAAGGAAAATCAAACAGAGAATCAACTTGTTGTTTCAAAAATATTGTGTTATGTGATAGCTATGACTATCAATCTAACTTTCTTGTGTTAGCGCTGGCTTTAATTTGAAGAATTAAAAGAAAATCTCATGGAATGCAAACAGGTTCGAAACTTTAAACATATATTAATAACAAAAATAATAAATTAATTTTGGTAATTTTAAATCTTTTTTCGAACATATCAAGCATTAGAATTTACTTTTGACGTCGTAAAATTTTAAATTTTTCTTTTTATTATCAAGAGTTGAAAAATTACCGCTTTGTCGAAAAAATACTAATTTTAATTATTATTCGGTCTAAACAATGAATAAAGTTTATCTGGCCAATATTTACAGATAAATGCTGGTGATGACGATATATTGAAAATTTTAATTCGGCACTTTTCGAAAATATGATTCACAAATCAGCATGGGATGTTGAGAGGGTAGTTAAATACGTTAATTTAATAATTTCAAAAAAATTTAATTAACGTGCGTTTGATTGAAAATACACGTTGAATATCAAATAAAATAGTTTATAAACGTGAAATTAAGAGTTGTGTAATTAAAATATATTCATATGATATTAGGTGATAGATTTAGATTTTTATTAAATTTTGAAACAAATGATGGATATAATAATCAAAGAAAGGTTCATTTTAACCTTGTAAAAATTTTATAATTCGATTTTAAGCATAATCTTTTTTGTCATTATTAAAAGTTGGTATCGTGTTCATAACTGTTTAAATTTTCAAAAATTATAAATCATATTAATCTATTCTTATATTTTCATTAAAATTTTGAGTTCATTTCTTCGTTGTGGAATAAAACCCATTAAAATACGTTTAGAGATGTAGTGAGATTCTTATGATGCTAAAATAGTTAAATCTCTTGAAATAAAATATTATGTTTGTATTCAAAAAATTTTCATTTACTCGTAAAATGAAACTTCAACCAAATCCAATTTGAACAAATCAAAATCAGATCCCACAATAATTATTTTTAAAATTTTGGATTGATCAATTACGTTATCCTTTTTATAAATTACATAAATATTTTATCACTTAATTTGGCATTAAATTAAAATAAAAAATGCAAAACAGAATAAAAATTATTTCTTATTTAATTCTCTTGCTAATGATCTATTTAGGCCGAAAACATTTTTTTTATTTCAACATTGATCGAATGTAAATTTTTAAATTTTCAGAAATTTAATCCCTTAGTTCGACAACTATCTGTCTTGTTACGAAATGGCTTGTTATTAAAAATGAATAAACTTTTCCGGGAGATTAAAATGTTTTTAGTATGATGGTAAGTATTTTTTCCAATATATCGTGGTTTAAACCCTTAGCTAGGCCATGATAGTGATGAGCTATTATATTTTCTATCATTAAAAATATTTTGTCTTATTTTTTTATAAATGCAAGATCGCATCATTGAAAGGACATTTGATTTTTAAAATTATAATTTACTTTACGTTCTTGAATCTTGTGGTTTTGCATTCAATTCTTATTTCACCGTGAAATTAGTATAAATATTTCTGATGTTTCAACGATGACAGAAGCATTAAAATATAGTATGGAAAACTCCTGATTTTACTTTTTGCTTCAAAACTCCGAATCTGATTAAGGGTAAAACTGTATCTGTTTTCGTTTATTGCAGGTAGAAGTAGATGAAAAATGAAAATTCATTTTCCTATTGTGCATTATTTTAAAAATTATAATATCTAAAAATATATTTGTTTATAAAGAAAAATAGAAACTCCGGAGATGTTAATGTAATGTACGGTTGCAAGAGAATGTCGAAAATTCATAAAACAGCAATTAATATTTTAAAACGTTGTCAAACAATTTTCATCGATTTAGAAGACAATGGGTTTCTTAAACTAAACATTTTACGAAGTACATCTATGACCTTATCTGTCGGAACCTAACTATTAACCAAGTTGTAGTTAAATCTGTAAAAAAGTCATATTGTAGAATATTTAAATTTAAATGTGTACGCTTTAGTTGAAATACCTTTCCGATTCATTTGTTAGAACCTTCGGTCAAGCATCATCAGACATTTTATCTCTATCTATGTTATCCATGATATTGTAACTCTCGTTTCCAGTTCAGGTGGCTCTTTGAGTTTAGTACACCTTGCTTGTAAAATCTTCTCTTTTTTATCTCATTCCGTTTTTCCATTTTTCTTTCATATATTTATCGTTTTCAAATGTTTAACTGACGTCTGAAATTACAAACAATCTATAATTTTCTAATTTAATACCACGTATTTTATAAATGAATGAGAACTGAGTATTTTAAAGATTTTTATGTTTAAATTCGATAAAACTTAATTTTTTAAATATATTACGTCAGTGTTTGCAGATATTACTTGATTTATTATCGAAAATTATTTATTTCGAAGATAATAAGAATAGAAATTTCACCGAAAAATTGGTAAATATAATTTTTAACTTGATTGTCGTTTGAATATACACTCGATAAAGCATTTATTATCTGTTTTAGCCTTATGTTAATACAATTCCAAATTTTTATCGTTTGAATATTACTTTTATGTGTGGTTTGTTACATGAACCGAAATTCCAATATTATTTTCCCATGATATAATAATATTGGAATTCTGATTTTTAAGAGAGTTTTTGTAACATCAAGGTAACTTCTAATTTTCCAATTTTAGAAATCAAGAGAAAATGTATTATGTTCTCATTTGTTGCCTCTTATTTGTTATCCTGTCTTTTCGGTTTAATGATATTTTAAAAATTCAATTTAATAATAGATTTTGAATCATACAATAACGTTAATACCAACATCCTTCAAAAATTTGTCGATGGTTTCAATTCTGTTGCGTGGTTATACTCATTTTCATAGAGAGCTGAGTTGTGCAGTTAAAAATGTAACCTTATCAAATTTTAGGTTTAACGATTCTAATTAGTTGATCAATCGTAAGCATTTAGCCAGCTTTTGAGCGAATTTTATTTTCGACTTTTGGGGATTATTTCTTAATCATATTTTTGTGATAATTCATGCGAAACTATTTTAATTTTGAAACACAATTTCGCCATATAACTAAAATTAAATGCATTCTTAATAAAAAAATATTGTTAGTTTATGATTCGAAATCATACACTCATGCTAATTTTAAAAGATAAAGGCTACAGAATCTCAAAACATTATTTTTCATTTTAAATTCTGTATCTGGTTGTAAATCGTATGAGTGATCAAATAAATTTTAAGTTGAAACAATAAATAATAAATTCCGGGCATCAAAAAATAAAATTTTTATGCAGCAGTAAAAAAGTTTGCCCACTTGTTCATTCGCTGGATTAAAACATAAAATTAACTTTTTTACAACTTATAAGCTCAAAGTAGGCCCACGATTATTGAGTAATTTTTAAAAATTATTTACTCCATTTCTTAGCTATTTTAAAGTTTCACTCGACCCTTCCATAGTCAAGAAGAAACCAGGTTTAAATAGATTCATTATTTTGTTTTATTTTATCAGATAAAAGGGAAGAATGACGAATTTTTATCAAAGCTTTGATAATTTTTAGTAAACTTTTAATGTGAACAGTTTTTACACTTTGATAATTTTATGTGAACTTAACTCGAACTATGGTTTGAATTTCAGAAAATTTAAAAAATTATAATTTTTATATCTCATGATATTCGGCATTTTTAATATTTTTTCATGAAATTTCAAAATAAGATATTAATTTGTAATTTATTTAATTTTTCAAGAGATCTATTGTGTTTTCATTCATGTATTTTCTTTTTTATCTTTAAATGCTTGAACATTTAAAATATAAAATGCGAGTATTTTTTATACACAGTAAAAATATTTCGTCTGATGAGGAATGCCTATGACACCTTTAATTGTAAAATAGATGTTTAATAATTACATTTAGAGTATTTATGCTACCAAAATTATGATCATATTTAGAAAATAGGGTTATATCGATCTTATTTAAAGAAATTTAAATTCTATATTCTGTTTTTCCCGTCGAAATTGTAAATTTAAAAAACTAGATTTAATTCACATGGTTCTTAATAATATATAAATAGATTTTTTATCTTAAATCTTTTTGAGAACCAGTTGAGTCAAATTAATATGGGTCACAAAATTTATCCATTTAAACAATGATATCAAAAATTTTTGGAAATTCGAATGTTTAGAATTTAATTTTTGTGTATTTTTATCAGATTAATAATTGAGAGTGGATCATAACGCAAGATTTAAGACATTATAAAATTATTATGATGGATATTTAAGTTAAAAAATCGTGTGATGAAAATATTTTTAATTTTATAAATGTCATGTAAAGACTCCTAAATATTTGATTTCAAAATTAAATGTTAGTTTCAAAAATTTAAGATCAAGATCATTATTTTTATTTATTAACGTAACTTTTTATAGAAGCTAGGATAGCATCAGAATAATTATATGATAAGTTTGAATTTAGTTAACTCATAAATTAAAAAAAACATATATAAGATTTTATAAAAACCATATTTTAACAATTTTGACAAAAATTTAATTGTTTTAAAATTTGAAACTAATAAATATCTCAAATCTAACAAATTTTTGTCACATTTTAAGATAAATTTTTTACTTAAACCCCGAATTAAACATGATCTTTAGATATGTTACATTCTTGTAAAAGTGAAACAAATTCATTATTTAAGCAATAAAATCAAATAAATCTAAATGATTTTAGAATTTATGCTAATTGGTTTAAATAAACGTCATAAATCATATTCGGTAAAGAATCAAGATATGAAACCAAACTCAAATTTTATAAAGATGTATGAATAACTTACTTATATTAAACGTGTCTTTTGAACATTATATGTGCATCTGGTATGATCTTTTTTAATTATAATTTGATATATTCTTGGCTTAAACGTTTTATCAGAGTCAAGAACTTAACTTTTTGTTTAAGAACAAGCTAAGATCACATTTAGGAAAAGTTATGATATATTCGTAAAATGGACATAATCCATCAGTGAAAACACTTTAAGAAATTTTGTATATAAGAGATATAGACGGTAGAGTTCCCATTGATGTGATTAAGGGATCGTTTATTGATTGTGAAACATCCGTTTAGGAATTAGAACACTGAAAGCATTAATTTTTTGTTTATGAGATAAAAATAAGAACTTTTCAAGGTATGAATCCATAAGATACCAAACAAATAAAAATATATAAAAATTTTAACTCAGTTGTTTGTTCACTGGTGGAAAAATTCTATGACGAATTTCTTCGGAGATTCCGACTTTCTTGAAATCAAAACGACTTTTCGTTTCAATAATCAAATTAATCAGGTTTAAACACATTGATAATCTGGATGAATAAGCAAAATTAAACACCATGATAGAAATTTACGTCTAATTGCAGAATATATTTTTGTAAGGAGATTAGTGAATATTCACAAAAAATTCGATGGCCTACCCGAATAAGAAGGATAAAATATTTGCTTAGTTGGAAAGGAAACAATCCAATGTTTTTACGCGGTTGTGAAAGAAGTTTAAAACCAGATTGAGTATTCGGACTAATTTCATGTTTACCTGATATATTATGTATCAATGGATTCAAGACTGAATAATTGTTATACATAAGAAAAATAATTCACCACAAGAATTGTCCTTGTTGTCTTTATTGATAATTTGGTCTCAAATAAAATCTTGAACAATATTGTAACAAAAATGTCATCAAATTCTATTTTAAGATTAATAGAATACTCATCCATGATACCTGCCTCAATAAATCAATCTTGGTGAAAAGACCTGGAAACCTAAACCAAAAAGTGATATTTATATTTAACTTTTTAGAAAAGATTGAAGACTGATTGTGTTTATTGTCTTCTCAAGATGTTCATGACAAAAAATTACCGCTGATAATAGATTTGGATAAGATAATAATTATCATTCAAAACTAATTTTGAAAAATTCCCAAACATTTGATAGCTTTTGTATTTTTAGATACTAAATAATCTGCAGATAATAGAAGGAACAAGCAAATTCATTCCCAAATTTTCGGTGATAAATGTATTTTCACGGGTATCAATTTAAATGAAATTAATTTAAAAATGATGCTTACTAACCTACGAACAAAATGCAGCAGCATTAAAAATACTTATTTTGTATGACTTCAGAGTGTCATACAGATTTACTGAGAATAGTTCTTTGATACATAAGAAATATTAAATCTTGGGTGAAAAAATGGAACATCATACTTGGTTGAAGTTTGGGGATTAGATTGCTCAACACAAAAGTCTCATAGTTACACAAAGATAAACAACTATCAAAGCATACAATAACATTTTCTTAACATTACCCATCGAAATACAAGACTCATAAAATCTGAATTTTTCAAAAAACGACAAATTTTAAAGTTACGTAAAGTTAGAATCTCCGATACTGGCGTTAAACTCAATGGACTTCAAATATTTTTGTGACCATAGAATATATATTCTCCTAGACATAGAAGTGCAACCAACTAAACATGCAAAAGAGTTTTCAAAGTTGACCATTTCCTCAAATTGAAAAAGAGTTTTATTTAAAAAATATTAAGAAAAACCATTTTAAACGGATGTACAATTTTCATAAAACGTAACTAAAAATCGTTATATTTGATTTCAAGAAGTGAAATAGGACAAATCATAGAACAACAACGAAATTTTACACATTTTAGACAGGTATTAAAATATTAAAGCATATTATTATTAATATCGAGTGGGTGCAGTATAACTCATTACTAGGATAAGACCAAAGAAAACAATTTTTATGAATTGTAAAGTATAAACATGAATACAGACTTACATTTCCCAGGCTGTTTTCCACGTAGAATCACACTAAAGCTTATGTAAACACAAAAATTATAATTATTTACAAAAACGATGATTAAAATGTCTAATAGCTTCATGAAAAATCAATCTTCAAAGGTTTTACAAAATGATGGTTGTGTTTGAAAATATTAAATTGAATTATATGTTTGGAAAAAGTGTTAAGGATTAAAAATCTTTCAAATAATATTTTAAATTTTAATAAGATTGAATAAATAACTTCAGAAGATTAATGGGCGATTTATCAAAAGTACTCATAGGTGATACTAGCAGGATATGAAGTATCACACGGAAAGACCACAGTAATTTGATATTTCGAATTTTAAAATTCTCTTGTTGATACAATAAATACTTTCGTAAATTTAAAATTATTGGTACGGAACAGATAAATGTTGAAAATATAATCATTTATAATAAATTCTTAAATGAAATAAAAATACACATCTAACAAACCAACAAAATAACTCTAAAACTAATGCAGGAGAATCTATAGGTGTTATTTTTAGAATATGACAAAACTTCGATGAATATAATTAAGAGTAGCCTAATATAAAATAAATTTGTAATTCATAATGTATAGAAATATTCAACGAAAAATAAGTGCTTAGTGTGAAGAACCCGTAGATCTTGATCGAGAATAAATAATATTAATGAGCAGCTGTCAACCGAAATGAGAAGTATGCTCTTGAAAGTTTTAAAACAAAAAAACATCACATGAAAAACAGGATTTTACATTATCCTATGTGTTTAATAAACTATAATTAAATTTTCAAACAAAGTTTTTATAATTCCAAGTTGAGTATCAAAATATTGGACTCATTGTAAATTTAGGTGGAGAATGATAAACAATGAAACGTCACGTCAGAAAATTTTTTTCACTCTCGAATGTATTGAATATTTTTCGAAACAAGTTCTGTTAAAATTGATCAATGTGTTAATGATTTCGAGAAATGTAACTAATTAAATGTTTTTATAATAGGATTATTAAAAATAGATAAACTTAACTCAAAAATACATTTAAACTACAACAAACTAAGTGATAAGCATTTCTTTAATTTTTGAAAAATAGATTTTCAATGGAGTTTTCTGGCTTTAAAACTGATTAACTCAAAGGAAGATCTTAGGGTAAACTATTCACTCAGTGAGTAAACGTCGAAATCTTGTTTTTTGAACAGTAATTCAAATGATTTTCAGCTTAATTGCCTAAATTTTTTGTTTCTGATATACAGTTAAAATTTTCTCTCACTCTTAAAAATCATGAAAAATTTCAATCATTTTAAGTAAATATAAAAATTCAAAAATTCTTGATTGTAAAGTATCTTATTTTATTAAATTGAAGAACACTATTTCATATTAAAGCATTTTACATATCAAGAAATCTGCATAAATAAACAGATCTAAGTTGTGGGACAAATCTTAGGATTGATCTCTTTTTGTTTCGATGTTATTTATAGTGGAATAAAATATACTTGATATTGAATCATACGGAGATATTTTTAAGATTAATTTACATAGGCCCATTACCTATCGCTTAATAACCCTAAATGTGTATTTAAATGTCATGTTTTTTTAAGTAAAATCTTAAAGACGAAATTATGGTTGAAATTTTAAGTTGTTAAATAGTTAAAAAAATAATTATTTGGTTTGCAAGATATGATTGTAAGAAATGATAAAGATACGTTCAATTTGATTTAACATACACTTGAAATTTAAATAATTTCTTCAAAAGTAAGTTTTTTATTTGATATTAACGTAAATTGACAAAAAATAGAAAATTTGACAAAAATTAAATAAGAGAAAAGAAATCAGCATTATTAGTGAATTTTAAAATGTTATTGATTTTAATAATAGAAATTTAATTATGTTGGCTATGGAAATAATTTTTTCTTTACGTTTTAAGATTTTAAGTTTTCGCACCTCTATCTTTTGATTGATAAAATATTAACCAAAAGATGCATACTATAAGTTTGAGTTTGTCTGTGAATAAAAAAGAACATTTTGCTGTGATGTGAGTATCTATAATTTTTATTCATCCATTAAAGGAACTATATTTTCGAACATCCTGTTCTTCGATACATATCATTAACATTGTTAGAAAACAATAATTTACACGTTAAGTTGCGATCATTTAAAGATAACTCAAAAAATCCGCCAATCAATCTACAGTTGCGCGGCTTGCGGTTTTAAATTTTATCTAACGTCGTAGTCTGAGACTGAACTTTTATAAAGATTAAAGATCTCGAATTATACATTTAATTGTGAATATGAAACTGTAACTACTATTTTAAATGGTCCAAAATTATTCATTGTTCTTTGAACTTTATTTTACTTTTGTCCATTAATTAAAATTTAAAATACGATTTATGAGATTTTAAAATCATGAAACAATTATTTATTTTTGAAAAGGTTGGATTTACCAGTTAAAATATTCTTCAGAATTTTTTAAGACTATCTATTCTATTAATTGAATAGAATTCTCACGGTTACTGTATTTGATAACCGTCTATTCAAAAATTTTCTTTTGTTTTTTAATAAATAGACAATTGCTATATTTTAAACTTTGAACCATTTTTACTCAAATAACAAAATTTTAAACCGCCTATTGTTTACCTCTAACGATATTTCTTTCTTATTTCTTATAATTCATGAAACAAGATCATTAAAATTCTTTACCGTTTTTGTTTGAAAATTAACATTTCTTAAACTTCATAAAAATGTTTAAGGTTTCTTAGACGGTTAATTTCAAAATTTGTATAGTTATCAAATGGTTGATTTTCTCAAAATATTTTTGATTCAGGGTGTCAAGTAAACTAAGCGTCATGTTTATATGTAAATTACAGAGTTATAAAGAGCGGTTTTTTCTGTTTATATATTCGAGATTTACGAAGAAACAAAGTGAATATTTACATGTTTTAAGAAATAATAAAAACTCACAACATGAAGTCAAACAATCTAACTTTAAAATTATTGAGACGAAATTAAAGAGTTTTGAAACGTCTTTCTTTAGAATATCGTACTTTCGCGTTGTAGATGACTTGCTGGAGTAAAATATTAAGATGTTTTAAATCAATATATACAATAAATATACATTTATTCATCGAATTAATTATTTTTGAAAAATTTTAAACTCCTAGCATGTGAAATTTCTAAAATTTATCAACACTTAAATCACAATATTCACTGTGTATTAACATAAACCTAATGATGTGATGAATAAAGTCATGTTTGTTGAAAACAGTTTTATTCTTTTGATCCAGTGCAATCAAGATATTCTTTTGTTGATCGGGTTATGTTAAACACTCATTAAAATTTCGTATTATGTAAAGTGATCGTCTAATCACGAGTAAATAATTCGTTTCAGTGAATTTATTTCGTATGTGTTTCTTCCCGTATACACTTTAAGTGTGACGAATTTAAGTTTTTAAATCAAAGAAGGTTTTTAATCTGTCTTAGACTTCTTTACAAGCATCTGTTAACTTAAATTATCATTTTCATCAAAGATCATACAAAATAGAATGAACGCTCTTTAAATAATGTTCTCAGAAATATATCTCTCAATTTTTCTATACATGGGAAACTAGTTATTCATGCATATGTTGCTGTGATGTTGGAACTAACTTAGCCCCTGTAGTATACTATGAGATCTAAAGATATGTAAATTTTAAACGATCTGTGTCATCTATCTTCACTGTATAATGATAAAATAGAGATGAAATATTTTACTTCCAGCTTTCAAAAGTAAAACTTCTGTAGTTTGGGATTTTTATTCGTCTTGTCGAGGAAAGCGCGTGCGCAAATACAATTAAAGAGGCGTGATTTACATAGATTAATATAAAATTTAAATAATATTCATTTTTGAAAATTTATCGAGAAATTTATCTAAAATCTAGTTCTAATTTTATTCGACGGTTTTATGACAAAAATAATTTATTTCATAATTTCAATAAGTTTAGAATTTATTGAGGATTCACATGAAATCCCAGAATAGGGCTCAGTTTTTTTGGTTGTCGCTTTCGTTGAATAGGTATTTTTCCTTGTTTTACACGTAATTATCTAAGAATTTTAATTGAATAGTTCAGAATTAAACATTTCGGGAATGTGTTTCTTTCACAGCATCTCAGAAGAGCTTGAATATTTTAACTGAAACTGTAATAATATAAAATCAATTGAATGTGCAGATTCAAACATGCTTGAAGAGTTGGTTGAAAAAATATTGAAAGAATACTTAAATTGAAAATTAAAATTATTATAAGGTGCTCCAATACTTGCCTCGATATCATTTTACGAATCTTTTTTGATTTTTACATTTATAACATGCGTGAACGATATATATGATTTTCAATGGAAATTAACATATAAATGGATATTTTAGAATTTGAAAAACTTGACAATGTACCATTCACAGTTCTATTTTTTGACAGTTGTATTTAGGTTTTATTTCAGGCAGATAAGCTACTATCTGCCTGAAATATTGTATGAAGAGCTTAAATTTGTTTTCAAAAAAGTTTAAAGAGATCATAAAAATGTGTCGAAAAATACGTTTATATGGGTTAAATTTACAGCGTTCACTCAAAAATATCAGTCAGATTTTCAAAGCCAAGATAATTTAGCCTCTATTTGAATAATAGAAAAATATTTGAGTTTTTCTCAGTTTAATTACCAAAAGACGTCCTATAATGTTATCTAGACAAGGATATAAAGTATTTGACGTCTGAAATTTGAAAATTTTCGCGACTCTTCAAATGAAAAGATATTCAAAACATCGTCGAATTAATCAAAAATATTGATAAGTTTATGATCAGGTTATGTGAAATTATTTTACTTATATAGATTCTGTTTACTTATGCGTGAAAGTTTTGTTTTTATATAACCTTATAACTAAAAATATTCGATTTTTCCAAATTATTCAATCCAGCATATAGTTTACATATCTTAAATTTTTGACTTTATTTTTTCTCATGAAGCTACTTTCAGACCACTGCAGAGATTTTTCAGAACAGATTTACATCAAATCCTAAACTTCAATGTGTTCAAAATGTCATACATGAATGTCCATATTTAACCCAAATGTATCAAAAATTTACAATCTATTATTTCCGCATGAATTTAAGTTATAATGTATCTGGTCAATATATGCGCATGAACATTAAAATGGCGGCCATGGCGCGGTTTATGATTGTAAAGCATTTATTTAAACAGATTTACAGGCTCCATTTTCTTTAACATCTAATGGAACAAAATCTTTCAATGAAACTCTTACCGTGTTTATCTAATTTATTTTTAATTTAAAATTTTTCATTTTGAAGTGTTTGTTAAGCATTACCCACAGAACGATTAGTTGACCTTTTTTGAAACAACCCAGTGGTTCAAGTTGTATATTTTTAAAACTTATGTGATGGTTTATTCGTAAACAACATTTCATTGGTGGGTTTTCATAACCATGAGTCGGAATCGCTCGCATCCCATAGATTCGATATCACTAGGTTTATTCTGGTCCGAATGGAATATGGCTGGGTGAGATCTTTAATTTGAAAAAATCTCATGTTAATCTGAACAGGATTTTTCTTTACAGGTATTTAAATGGATAGAAACGACTAATGGCCCAGCTGCTAGGTATGCATATATTGTTAAATGATATATCAGCATTCTAGCTCCATTTTATGAATGCCTCTTATGTTTGGACCCATCCAAAACAAGATAATTTTTTAAAGATATTTAATGTCTTGGTATGAAGAATTTTTAAGAATTTCTCAACATGCAAATAATTATATTCTCAATTTTTTGCAGAATTAATGGAGAATAAATATAAATTTAAAACTTGATGAATTCTTAATTTAAACGAATTTATGATCTTAAGATCACATTTTCAAAGTATCCATTTTATGATTTTGAGGCATGCGGAATGTTTAGATTGACATTTTTCAGAGTTTTGGATATATATTAAATAGCGCTCCGATATTTTAGTCAATACGTTGATTTAAGGAGAAAATATTAAATAGATCGGCAATACATCGAAGCCACTTAAAATAATTGGAAACAACTAGATTTGCTTTTACTAGCGTATAACATTTCCCACTTGTAGGTTTTAATACTTATTTAACATTTAATAAACAGCTACCGGTTAAATTTTATCATTTAACGATTAAAACGGCATATCGAATGATTTTTGATATTTTTAATGAAATGGAATTTTTTAAATCGTAGTGATAAAACTCACGAATTATGTCAATATCTCGAATATTCGGCAATAAATTACGTGGCGGGGCGTCTAATCTTTGACTTACTACATAGAATGTAATATTTTTTAATTTTAAGACAAATAAAAACAAAATCAACATTGTTCTTGGTTGTAGCTGAGATCATATTTATCTAAAAAGAATTGTTTTTTGGATATCGAGGTATAAATTTTTTCAGTAAAACTCGTAAATAAAAAGGGTCAACACCCAAATTTAAATTAATAATACAGAGCAGTTTGTCTCACTGAGTAAATAACAGTTTTAGAGTAGTTACATTGTAAAGATTAAATAGTCGGTTTATATTTTATGTTGTACGCTTGCTCGTGAACGATAAGATTGATGTTATCTTATCAAATATCAATCGAACTTCATCTTTCTAAGAAGAAAATTCCTAGTTTGCAAAACGATCCTATCTGATCAATAAATGTCTTTCTCATAACATGTTAATCGACTTGTTAGCACGTAAATATTTTATAATTGATTTTCTAGTTTAAGTTAAAGTTTCTATTTTTAACGCTTCAAAGGAAAAAATTTTTCCATAACTTAACCATAAATCAATCTCATTTTAAAAATTATAAAATTAAGAAGATGAATAATTTTGAAATTTTATATTATTCTTTAGGATAAACAAGTGATAATAAGCTTTATTTGTTTATAAAACTGTTATTTTGCCCTCTAATAATAAAATCTTTCGTGTTTCTAACGTGTATAAAATATATCAAATAGGCTCGCGAGAATGCGCAAATATCAGTATGAAAATGGTTTTTTAATTTTAACGCGTTATAAAATTAATAAGAAAATGATTTTAAATATTTTCATTTTTATGGACATTAAATAGAATTTATTTCTTCCGTGTATAAATAATGTCTAATCCATAAAAAGCGTAGTTTCAACGCTTTCTTTCTTGCAAAACTTTGATATTAACTGTTTATTTTTAATTACCTGGAAGTATATTTGTTTCATTGGGATGTAAGTTTCATTTAAACGTAAATCCAAGCCATTCTGATTTAATGTCAAAATTTCATTTCAGATAAATATATGACTAATTTTAAGTGATAAATATAATCGGACACCTTCCTTTAACATCAAATTCGTTCTTAAAGTTTTAAATGGATGAAATTGAAGCAAAAAGAGAATTTTTTTCTTTTCAGCATGAATAATGCTCTTATAAATGATAATTCATCCCCAAAATTCGTTTAACTACAACTTGAAAGTATTTCAAAATTCAATATTTTTAAATTTTAATGGTTAAAAATTCGTATATTACCGCTCGATTACTCGCCCACATCCGTTATAGTTCATTTTTGATTCATACTTAGATTTATATCAAGCGAAAACGTACATTTCATGAATTTTAAACAGTTTGTGTATGTTCCACGGCGTATTTTTTTACCTTAAAGTAATTTAATTGCATCGCTAACCCTGATTACTTGAGCAGGATACACAGTATTTTGTAGTAATTTATTATACCCTGGTGTTTATTAATAGTTAAATCGGCGTAAGTTATTTTGTGGATAACTATTGAAAATTAATCCGGTAACGGTTCAATTAACTGTTTAAAAACTAAAAGCCAAACGCTCAATATTTTGTCAAGCTTTAGAAATTGAAACATTTAAATCCTAATTATCAGATCTCTTTGTCACTTATTTTCAGCGTTTTTAAAATTATACTAATTTTAGACATGTAGCCAGCGAAAAAATTAAAAACGATTGTATGTAGCCACGAATGTAATCATCTCAATACTATTTTGAAAATAGATACATTCAAAAGAATATTGCTTTCCCCCGAAAAAATCTTTTTGAAATTTATCTTCATGATAATCATTGCCTTCGGGTTAATCTTAACAATTAATGTGATAATTTTAAACATGGTAACTCTTGATAATGGTTTATATCGCTTCCATGATGAGGTAGCACGAAGAATTTTCTCAAACTCAGAGATAACTATCACCTATTTTTCATAATCAGTTAAACTGCCAAATTTATCAGATTGAACAGACATTGTTTCGTATCGATGCATCTTGTTAAGCCGAAGAATGTGATGAATTTTTCGAAATATTTAGAGTTTAAGCTAATAGCAAAAGTATAATAATTTTTATCACTTTTACGTGCGATCCAAAGAGATTAAGGATACGAAATTTGATTGAATAAACGACAAATAAGATAATTTGACTTAACTTTTAAATGAATCAGAAAAATTAATAGCTTAATCCGTTCATACATTTATAATGGTTGATATCATCATGAAATAACTTCCCGATTCTGATGTATATCAATGATAAACTACATATTATCCCATTTCATATAACAAAATTATTTTCAACTCGATGGCACAACCACCGCACTTATATCCGACGAGGCAAACTTAGGCTACATTAAAAATTTGTAGAGTTGTATGGTAGTGATATATAATCAAAACTTTATTCCAAACAATTTCAAGTCAAGTGTTTAAAAGGAGACAGAAAATATCTGCAAGATAAAAGCTGGATTTATCCCATATATTTACCTGAATAGGACCTCAAATATGATTTTTAAAACAAAATAAAGGAATATTCGCATCAGGTAAAAATGCTGAAGGAACAAAGAAATAATTCATAATTTTTCTGTGAAAATACGGCATAAAACTGCCTTCTAAATCAACGCGAGACGAAATACACCAATTCGAAATTTAGAATTTTTACTATGTATGATCTTAAAGTGTTAGACATCACATTGTTCGAAATTTTAAAATGAATTAGTAAATCAGTGAAAATCTTATATACATAATACTTTACCCATGTGAGATTTTGCCCAATCACTAATATCAAGTTGGTGGTGCTTTTGAACATATTCGTGAATCTAAGTTTATGTAATTGAAAAACTAATAGTTCTTCCAAGTCCGCCCGCTCAGCCGGATTTTTAACAAGACTGAATGTTTTACTATTAGAACCATTTAGATACGAAATCGATTATTTCGGTTGAAAAATGCGGTTCAAACAATCTTGGAGGCTCCTTTATTTATAATTAAAGTATACGTCATTAACAATATATTCCAACAATTCAAAAATAGCAATATCGCCCTCCTCTGGAGAATTAGGGTGCAACTCAGTATTTCCAGGTTCGTCGATGAGCCGCTTCAACTCTTCGATGTTTACGGGGGGATATGGGTATCGACCACAAGCCAATTCAAACATCAATAACCCGATACTCCAAATGTCGGACCGCACTGTGTACTTCATCCCTTGCAGTCTTTCAGGCTGAAAGTAAAGTTAGATAAGAACCGCCATGTAGGAACGAGTACCAACAAACGTGTTCGCCATAGAGTTGATCAACATCCCACTTACGCCGAAATCGCAGATTTTGACTTCTCCTCTCGAGTTCAGCAAGATGTTAGATGGTTTTATATCTTTCTCAAAGAAGTCAAACCTCGGTGAATGACCTTATGATATGTCCTCAAGTAAGAGAGGCCCTGAATGACCTTTGATCAAAAGCTTAAAAAACATCGTGGACAATCTTCCCTAAAATAAATTCAGGAATGCGCTTGGTTATTCCACAAACTTTTTCCAACGACCCACAATCCTAAATCATAGTGGTTTTTTACCATGTATTCCATGAGCATATATATCTCGCTCTCCTCTTTAAAAGCTCCATAATAACTCACAATGTAGCGCGAGTTGCATTGCCTGAGGACCTGTAGTTCCCTAATTATTTGGGCCAAAACAGAAGGCTTCACAAGCAGTCGAATGACCTATATATTTAGGACATTACTTTTTGGGCCATTATCATCCCAGTGGCCTTGTATTTCACCTTAAAAACTGTTCCAGCGCTACCAGATCCAATCTCTTCTAATCGCTCGAACCCTTCTTTTTTTAGATCTATTTGAATAGTTTTCTCGGAGAGGATAGAGGTGAGTTTTAGTCGCTGTGACTCGTCTGCGTCCCTCGGTATGCCTGTAGATATACTCTGATTCGATCGGTCGTCGAGACTGTTTAATTGACACGAATACTCAAAATTTTCCTGGTTAATCAACAATTTTTTGCCAAATTTACTTCTTGCACTCCTTCCTCGTATGTTTGACATTTAGGATTAGTTAAACACAACTAATGGTTTTTAAGTTATCTCTAACTTATCGTTTAACTTCGTCGTTTGTTGATTTATATCTTTTTATGAAAGTCAGGAGATACTCTCAAAGGTCCAAACAATTTACAATGTCGCGGTTGCGTAATTAATAAACAGTTAGTAGATCTGAATGCTTGTTGCGATGCAAAGGAATTAAATCTTAAAATTAAGTGTCACGCGATGTTACTTTAAATTGATAAAAACAAAGTCTGATGTTTCAATGTCTGTTTTAGTTTAAAAGTTATCGCTATGTTTTTATCACTTTTGAGAATGTGATAAAATGAATTTTCTTCACAATTTCTTTCCAAAAAACCCCTCGATAAAAAATGTTAAAGGTAAATGTTGTCAAAATATTATTTTTTAGGCTGGATCGGTTCAAAATCTGAAGTTGCATAAACAGTTAAAATTAAAGAAAAAGAGACTGTTGTGTATATAAAAGAATAACTTAACCTTTTAATGTGCGTGGAATTTTAAGTATTTTTAAGATTAATGCTTTTAACGATCTTTAGATAGGTAGTTATTATTGCGTATAATGGTCTTTAAGATAAAATTTTATGTTTATGTTTGTAATCCAACACATAATCGGCCGTTAAATATTAAAAACAATCATCCGAAATGTTCAAGAACAAACGTTTTTGTTGTAGTTTAGAATTAATCACAAAATATTTTCAGAAAAAATTAATTTAATTTGTCAAATCGCGGGGTTTTTACGAAAGTTATCGGTCAGCCGTTATATTTTTCAGCGACATAACTATTTTTAAAACAAAATACAGTACTTTTCATCCAAACCTAAAGTACTATTAAATTTTTTTCGTTTCGCTAAACATAAAAATTAGGTGAAAACTCGAGTTTTATTGAATAAATGGATGAATAGTGTTCGATTTTTCTTTGTAAAGTCAAAACATAAAAACCTCCCTCTGTCCTCCCATGTATCGTAATTAAGGCATACTTTAAACTTAATTTGTTTTTTATAAGTTGTAAATTCGTTTATTTTCGGGGTGGTTTAAAACAGACTTTTTTCTAATTTCGTTTAAAAGTTTGACAAAAGTACATTCAATATTCTAAAAATTTATTCTGGTAAATTTACCCATTTTTTAATTTTAAGAAATATTACAAATTCGTACAGCATCTTATTCTTTGACTTTAGTGAGAGATATAATAGATTACATGATTTTTCGTTCAATGATAAACTAGACCAAAAAATAGAAATTCAAATCTTTATTAAGCTAAGTTACTGTTTTCGTGTTCCTCAGCGTTGAACCTAAAACTCATTGTGTTGTCATTTAACTTATAAAACGAATACAATTATTTTCATTAAAACTTTAAGATTTTTAAAAGAAGGATTCGTCTCAGTTTCGAATACGATACCAGCTTTAGATTCAGAGTTATCTTGATCAACAAATTAAGAGAACATTTAAAGATTATGAACTGGTCCTCAATAAACAAAATTTGCATTCTGAGCTGTAGTGGTGTTTACTTTTCATTTCAAATAAAGAAGTATTTTTTTGGATTTTGTTAGAGTTATAACGTCGTGTCAAGTCGGAATGTCATGCACTCCGAGCTCATTGTCTTTATATATGATTCAATATTGGATCATATTTCTTCAAAACGATATAAAATTTCTTATCGCTGAAGAGTTTATATTTATAAACTTAATTCTTATGCTCGACGCCTTTCATGTGTGTTTTTCGATTATTATATTAAGGGGCAGCTTTTATATTAAAATAGCATGTCTTATTTTATTCAACCTACTCTATTATATCTGTATAAGTACTACTTTTGAACAGGTTTTAATGTTGTGATTTAAACTCGCTATTCGGGGAATCATAATTTTTTCAAATTTTGAATGTTTTAGAGATTACTTAATGTATTCAAATAAATTTTAAACTGATCAGGGTGCTTATTTAAGCGTTTGTATATAAAATTTACCTTTGATTCTTGTCAATATATTTTCTTTTTCTCAATTTTTTTTCTCTTTGCGATTTCATATTTAAAATTTCTTAAGGATGGTAGGAGGGACTAAAGTTTTTTTCAATGCAAATTAGCATGAAAAAAGAACATGAAACATATCGTCTGCTCATTCCGTGACGATTTTTTAATTGCTTTTTCTAAATGGATATATTAAATTGAATTTTTAATTTTGAAGGTTTGGTATATGCCTTTCCAAATAAAGATCAAAAGTAGAATATGTCGTTTTCGGTTCAAATTTCAAACAAAAATAAAATCGCGTGCAAATATCACCAATTGAGAAAAAAATCTAACACTGTCATTAACATTTGAATTTCCACAATTTAAAAATACTCTTTAAAATTTTCAAAAACTGAAAATCTTCAAATTACGATATTACACATATCAAAGAAACAACTTTTAGTGATGTTAAATTTATTCTTATGTTTAACGATTTTGGGTTTCTCATTCTTGAGCATGTATTTATGATAAAAAGTTCAATGATGTTTGCAGATGTATGTTGTTTGATTAACCACACCTCCATTTGAAAGTTAAAAATTTTTTAAACATCAATTATCATTCGAAAAGAATGTGTTAGAAGCAGATAACTTTTAAAACTGAAGTGTAAATTAAATGATGACAGGAAATCGCCACACGAGAGTAACCGAACGAAAATTCATTTAAAGAGAAAAAACCAGTCGAATATACTCAAATTTCTAGAGCTAAGAAAAAATTTTTCAAGGTAAGTATGAGATCCTGAATATATTTCTCTGTTTATGGCATAGATTAGTTTATAATTTTCTCATTTTAGTCTAAATTTCACATATATTTGAAAAATCTATTCTAAATATTCAATAAAACGTTGAGAAGTCTGCACGTTTAAATAGCGAGTGTTTTCGGTTTAAATAAACCTAAGATTTTTATACATTCATAAATATTGAAAAACCAGCCTTTACAGGGTCTTCGAAGAAATTACTTGTTCTCTTATTTTGAAGTCTTTGGTAAGGGATGTTCAAAGATGCATTAGAGTTTGGGGTTAATTTTCCTTGTTATTACGATTTGAGAAAAATAATTATAATTTAAATCAACCACTCTTGGAAAAATTCAGACAACTGAATTTAATTAAATTTTGTACAAAATTAAACTGAACTAAATGAAAAGCATGATTTTATAACTCTTCATACGCAGACGCCAACTTTCAGATCATAAAATGGATTGAAATTCAAAAAACCAATTGTTTTTGAAGTAAAGCTAGAAAATAATCAAGGATAAAACATTCTTAATATTGTCTCAGGTCTGAAAATACATTTAAAATCGTTGAAGAGACGCTCTTGAAATGGATGAAAAAATATATTATATTTTATCTTGTTATATGAAAGAGATATTTTGATTGGTTCACATGGTATACCTTACGACTTACCAACCATTTAAAATTACATTTACGTCGTCAAACTATGCTAGTTAACTTAAACCTGTTTTTGGTTGAAGATTAGATTTTCAAATTTAAACGATACTTTTAATTATACTCAGCTTGAATGTTCAGAAATATGTTCCACAAAGTACTCTTCGACCCTGATACTCTGAACTGATTTTTGGCAAAATAACCCAAAATATTAATTTTTCAAGATGATCCAAAAAATTATTGTTTTTTCGTAATTTGGAAGATTTTCAGTAGTAACGTATCTAGGTTCATTAGTGATCTTAGAGTCTTAACTCGCATAACCGAATGAAGGAATCGAGGTCGATTTTGAGTCATATACGTAACTCGATGGTGGATGGCTTATATGTGCATCTATAAGCTATACGGAATCAGGATTAGTGGGCATATTCGTAAACCAGACGAAAACAGAGTCGATCGATTTTTATCCTCAAAGGGGTACTGCGCTGGTGATTAGGATTTCCTAGGTGGTATAGATGGGAGTGGTATAATTTCCCAAACCTCACATCAGAATAGTCTGAAAAGGAGTCAACCTGAGGTAAATTATAAATAAGTCTTAAAGCAAAGCACCGATCCTTTCGTGGAAGGGAGGGCATAAGACCTCGAACACGTTTGAAAAGGCTGACAAGGGATTGATTCATTTTGACTTTCAGAAACGGTAAAACATCATTTTTAAATCTTGATGAGAAATCGGTTAACTTTTTTGATTCTTTTATCACAAGGTTGCTTGAATTTAGTTTATTTTTTCATTTTTTTCATTTTTAACAGTAAAAAAATATCAAAAGTCGCTTTTTGTTTATTTAAATTATATTTTGCCATTTTTTTGAAAACTACAAATTAAAATATTTTATTTTGAGTTTTCTCGTCGAATAAGACGTTTCCAAGCTTAGGTTCAAAGGTAAAATCGTATTAACTATGAAAATGCTCTTTTTAACACATTTTGGAGATAAAAATGGTTTTATAGTTATAATACTTGGGTTTTGTGTAGAAAGGTGCTTTCGGAGACACTTATTCGGTCATTTACACTAAAGCCATCTGAGAGGTGATGACTACCTTTTCTACAAAATTGGTATGAAGTTATAAACCTGAAATATAATATTAATCTTTTTAACGTTGAAAAATGATACTGTCATACAAATACAAAAATCTGTATGTTTAGAAGTCATGACTTTTTGCATAATTTTGTCAGAAAAATCTGATTGATATTTGAAATACAAGTTATTGTATAAAAATTTCTCATCGTAAGCATTTTTTGATATTTTCGTTCACAACTATACTTTAAAATTTTCTTGAATGGATTTTTTATGTTTGGGTTTTTGGTTCTTAATTTAGCCTGCTAAGTCAACTTTCTGGTTTGAGCTTTAAGAAAGTTTATTTGTAAACCGAAGTGGTACAAACGACACTTAAATTTAGACAATATTGAGAAAATACCCAGTGCGCATATTCGTTTTTAAAATGTCGGAATATTTTGAAATCAAAAATATGGTTATTTTTTGGATATATTTTGCATAAAGTGTGGAATAATAAACATTTACACGCCCATTTCGATGTAACACAAATTTAGCATATCGATTGAAAGTGGGAATTTCCTGTGTTATCAAAAAAGATGATTTATTTTAACTCAAAATCTTTAAGAGTATATATTTACCTCACTCGTTGTTTTGAAATTACAGTTAAGTTAAAAATACAATAAATCCCAGTTATTAATAAATTACATTTTCTGATTTTTATTGATAAAAATACGTCCATATAATTTTTCAATATTTTAGATCCATCTCTAAGCTGACTCTAAGAATAAGATATTTTGATACTCCTCAAAATTTCAGAATATTTCATAATTTAAGTTATATTCGTGTAATTAGATATTTTGGCCATCTTTATTTCGTGACATGCCAAAAGTTTCATAAAATTCTCCAATGAGATTTTTGCATGTTTGAATTCTTTTGGAGAACCAAAAACATTTTTAAATTGATAATACTCAAAGATTCGAAATGAAGTTCCTCAGAATAGGCAGCAAAAGATTTTATTTTAACTATCGAAAGAAAAAGATCTTATTTTGGTGATATTTAAATATATAAAATCTCAACTGTATTGATGAGTAGTTACAAAATAAAAGGTTTCATTCAAATTTTCTATTTGTTTTTCTTTTCAAGATTTCTCTTTATGGTGGAACAGAGTTGCCAACACTTCTACCATAACCCATAATAAATTAATTCGTACCATTAACATAAAATTACGTCAAAAGATTTAAAAATACGCTAAAATTGTTATATTTTTCAAGAGGAACTTAAAATTTTTAATTTTCTATTTGAAGCAAAGATATGTTTGTTAAAATGGTTACATTCCTTTATATTAAACGGAGCGTGCGTGTCACGTGTTGTGAAAGTTGTATGTTGCCGAGCCTTTTTCGCTTTGAAATTATCGAAAAATTTTACAAGGTGATGCGTTCGTTATATATTTTTACTATTTGAAAAATTTCAAGTGAAAAGAGATGAATTTAAAATTTTTTTGTAAGATTCTTATCTCTGTGTCATATCGACTGTTTTACATCATACTGTTTTATATTTTTTTCGGAGAAATTCGCGCACTTGGTGAATTAAAACCTTCAGTCAATCTAATAGTGATTATATAAAAAATATTTTTATTTTGTCATCGAAGTCTAGGAAAGGCAGTCACAGACAAATATATGATAATTTTTAATGTGTTAGTTCTTAGCTGAGTAAACATCGGCCTAATTCTTAACATAGGAATCGTGAGTAAATGGTGGTTTGATTAAACTATCCTGTGAAACAGAGTATTAACTAAAACCCCGTTTATAAATATAATCTGCGTAGTTGTGTAGGTATGAAACTTAAAAAAGTTTGGTGATGCTAATCCGGAAAACATGTGAAATTTCACGAAAGAAATCATGCAACTTTTAACGAGGATGTTTGTAATTTATGTTACTTTGACTTAAATATAGTTGATTTTTTTCAACAAAAATAATATTTTGCACTAAAATTCGTGTTTATATGCTTAAATTTACATATCTAATGATTCCTTCTCAAGGAACAAAAATTCTGACACTCACGGGATGATTTTAGTTCTTTTAAACTAAACCTAGAAAACAAATCAAAACAAGCGATAATCCAGCTCACACTCTAAAACACTAAGTTTTAAGAATTACATTAATTAAAAGTCAAATAACCGATTTAATAAATATTGCATTAATTTTTAGGAAAACTGGTACTATTCATAAAACGTATAAATGAAAAGGGACTGCCTAACCATCTGGATGCTGATTGGAATCCGATCGTAAAATAAAGAAAATTTTGGAAACTAGTTTTTAGATTATTGGTTTAAGGCCATTTTTTAATGAATTAATATTCGTGATTTTTCGTTAAATGTAACATGAAACTTAAAAGGTGGTTTGTTAATTTTTTTTCGTAAACACAGTTTTTACATATCTACAGACTTAATTTAAAATCGTTTCAGAAACTGGAAAGGTTGAGATTCTTTCTTCTGACAAATTTCAAATAGTTTTTCTTACTTATGTAATAAGAGCTAGTTTGTGCACTAAAATATTTAAATGGCGTATGTTAAGCTTGTTTCTCTATTTTTAAAGGTTAAAAGGGAAATTTTCAGGCTCATAAGCTTAAATTCTCCGCTCATTTGCAAAGTTATTTGGTTGTTAACATACTTTGCACGTGCAAATTGTGAACAATGTCGATTAGAAAGATATATATCTATGGAATTTTATTTTTTTAAATATTTATATTTTAAGATTTTAATGAAAGTTTCAATGTTGACCAAAGTTAATCGTTGATGGATTTCCCTTATTGTTCATGAATCTTAAATTTGTTAGGTTCATTTATAAAAATGATTCTTAAGAATTTCCCTTTCATAGTTTACATATTCAACGAATTTACGTTCTGCATATACTGAATATCAGATTTATTTCAGCTAAAAATTCAAAAAATTTGCAAATTGTGAAGAATGAGCATTCAGATCCACCAGTTAAAAACTCTACACTTTCTAAAGTGATGACCACGACCGTTTCATAGATAAAAATAAACTGAATTTGTAATGACTCACTGTTACACTAACATTATTCATTATGTTTTTGATGGTATAGCGTAAAAAGCTTTAATTCTGATAACAGAATGCATAAATAAAAATTTCGACATTATTTTTAAAGTTATTAAGTCACTTTTTTAAACAATAACGAAAATAACCGACTATTTATTCAAAAAGTTACTTCTAATATAAAAATTTTTTGAAAATTACCATCAGATATTATCTCAAAATAGTACAGTTTTTAATATTTTTAACACAGGTTGAACGATATATCGAATAATTTTTGAACAAATCGCTCGTTGATGTCCAGTGATTCTGCTCTATTCTACGCTTAATATAAAAATACTCGGTTTTAAATTGTTGGCATTGTCAAATTAAAATTAATTATTGATGATTTTTACACGAGAATTGGAAGAATACAGTTATCTAAAACAGGAAAAGTTAACTGGAATCTTATAATCTTTAATTTAACGTATTACTTTAGGTTTGACCGTTAGGATTTTTGCATTGTTAACTTTGAATTTTGAAATGTTTGAAAATTAAAATATTTTAAACAATATTTTAAGATATGTTAAGAGAAAAGAATTGAATATAACACCGCGAGAAATATTCGGCCGCACCGCCATATTAAGAGTCAGTTTTTGGTCTGTCTGCATAATTAAATTCCTGAAACGCATAAAATTATTTTTACATGTCTTGTTTTCATGCTAAAAAGCAACAATTAGAACATTGTTTCTGGGCGATGTAAAAGTTAGGAGATGTTCTACTTCAACCTTTGATCCATCTTTGATGATATCAACCCAAGCTGTAATTTCAAGTAAATCTGAAATCCATGATTTAATTTGTAAATTTTATTCCTAATTTTGATTTTTAGTGAATGGATAATTATGTTAGCAGATTCGGTTGATTAGATTTTTTTGCGATAATTATTTCGTGGTGAATACTTTACACTGGGAGTGGAAGATATCTCTGCTTTATAATTTAGAAAATTTTACTGATGGGGACTTCTCGAATGGTTTTGGTGGTTTGACAAATTAATGAAAGTTTTGCAAAAATTATCAGAAGGGGAGAAAATCGCTCATCTACCACTCTTTTTTGAATCGATGGCGTTAAAATTTTATTGAGTTTCCCAGATGATTTTCAAAATCTTATGAGAAGTTTAAGGCGTCATTGCTTACGAGAGTTTCTCCATCCCCGTCTATTGCTTGTTTATAATCAGATTATTTGCAATAAAGTTCTATGGAGGATGCGAACAACATTAACGATAGGATAAAGAATTTTGTGGGTTTAAGTTACTCTTCTTTTGGATTTCCCCAGAAGGAAATTCAAAACTCGCAGCATTTTCGAATGAAAGTTGAACCTGATTTTTCTCAATTCATTCTCTTTAACGATCACTTTTAGAACATTGACCAAGCAGTTGAATATTATTACAGAATTTTTTTCTCCAGAAATACATACCATCCAAAAGTATGTCATACATACAAATAACTCACCGATGATCGAATTTATAAATTAACCCAATAGGGTGAAAAACTGACTTGCAAGATAGACTACTTTCCGGCTATGAAAGCATATGAGCGTTGCGCCATTTCTCGTCCCAATCCTAACCATCGGTGACAGACTTTAACCATATGTTACTTTTGCAAAAGAATTGATCATATAAAAAGAGATTTTCGAATTTATCAATGGATATTAAACTGAGAAAAAAATTTGAGTTAGCTTTCGTTGTAAATACACTGTCATGATAACAATAGCTCATTACCAGACTTTAACTTTTGGTTTGAATATGTTAGCGTAAAGACATATTTGGTACTGGATCCTCCATTTCTCTTATATCTTATGATATTTACCTCACATATTTTGCTAAATATAGAATTTTTAGTGACTCGATAAAGTTTTAAAGTGCAGGATCATAAGATCTAATTTTAAACGCCTTTGTTAATTTAAATGTGAAATTCAAAGATAAAATCGGTACCTTTGAATTTTATATCATCAAACTTTGTACGAGAATGTTTTTTAGGCTTTGAGTTTTTGAATTTCGAAATTACTTAAATGTTTTGATAATTGGCTTCTGTTTCGTCCTAAAAAGAAAATGTTGTTACAAATACCTCAAATAATGTTTCATTTGACTAAGTTGAGGATACCGAAGTTCCAATTTTCGCAAATGATTGCTTTAAGTTACCAGAGGGTACGAATTATATTAAAAATCAAGTTGCTTCGTGCAATAAATTATTTCTGATTACTCAAGGAACTACAAATAAAGTTTCTCATAAAATCGATTTATCGATGAATATAATTTTTAAGGAAGTACCCAGAACTGTACCCTTACACTATCGCCTCATTTTAATGAAAATAACTTAAAAAACTGACTGGAAATGGTATTATCACAGAGAGCAACCGTCCTTGCTGTGCCCCAGTTATATTTATACAAAAAAGAATGGGTCGATAAGGGTTTGAGAAGATTATCGTGTAAACATAACAAAATTATAATAAATAACACCAATCTAATCTCCCACCTTTCAGAAGCTCAAAGCAAACTTAAAGGCTCTAATTTGTTTTATACAGTTAACTTAAAAACCGGGTATTGGCAAATACCTATCGATTTTAGTGATTGCGAAAGACGGAATTTTCGTTCGTAGTTGAGTTTAGGCGATTCGAATTTAAAGTTATGGCTTTTGGCTTAATAGGTGCCCCTACACTTTTTAGCGTTTAATGAACACTATTTTTGCCAAACGCCGTTTGTGTGTGTACCTGTAAAACATCAAAGTATTTTCATAAACCATTACAGAACATTACGATCATCTTAATAAAGTTATTATTGCTTTATTGGCTTCTGTCTTGACAACAAACACACAGAACTCAGTTTTCTCAACAAGTGAGGTATCTTGTTTAGGATTTATTTTCAATCAATATTAAACTTGTTTATGTTCAACTTGTTAGAGATAATCCAATTTTTCAATGTTCGAAAGATTTTCAAAAATTAATGAGATTAGCCAATTGCTATCTTCGTTTAATAAGAGGATTTACTGAAATTGCTCGATGATTACATAAATTAAGAACCCTTTATGATAATTTAGATTTTAAATTTGTATTTAAAAGCCTGCAATAAATTAAAAGAATTCATCCAAAATGTACTGAAAAATGGCTTATTCAGATCCAGCCATCGAGTTTGAAGTATACTCTGATTCGGGTTATGAAGCTGTTGTAGCGATACTTAAGCAAGGCGGGAAGGTCATTTTCAACTCATCAAGAGTTCTAGCAAGAGTGGAAACTAGGTTTTCTACCCATGAGTTAAGTGCTTGAGTTCTATAAACACATTGAAGTGGTTCAGACAGTACCTAATTGGGAAAAAATCTTCACTGTACAGTTACCACTTATCATTAAAATGGGTTCTCAATAACAAAACAAGAAATGACGAGGTAGGCATGTGGATATTTCAATTTAAAGAAATATGATTTCGATATAAAAGGAAACGAAAACACAAATGTTGGTGCGCTTTATAGAATCTCATATTTGACAGAAATGCATCACATAGTTTCAAAAGAGGAAACGCGTGATGCCCAAAAAGATGACAAAAAAATCAAAACAGCCCTTTAAAATAAAAACTCATTGAAACTAAATTGGACTTATAATGAGGTCAAAGACAGATAAACACAAGTCATACATCCGTTAATCGTCAAGAAAGGAATGTTTTTTAGGGAAAACTGGCTACCCTACGAACAAAAGTCTGAATGTTATGCTATCGTGTCTCGAGTCATTAGAAAAACTTTTTAACAAAAATTTCATGATTTTATTGAATCAGGCCATCTTTCTGATGAAAAAAAACTCGATAACCTGAGAAGTATGTGCAACTGGTCTGGAATATATCGTAAAACAATGAAATACTGTCAAAACTGTGTCAGATGCATCAAGGCTTTAACAAAATCTTTTCATTATCTATTCTAACCTATTTTGAGTTGTACATTAGGAATCAGTTTCAATCGATATTCTCGAACTCCCTCAATCTGGGCCTTTCCTCAATCTTTCGGCAATTCAAGAATCTTCTAACAAGTGGCTTCTGGTGTGAAATATCCAAGATCAGAGATTTGAATGCGTCATAGAAAAATGAATTGATGACTTTCCTCAATTCAGACTTCCAAAAAGGATTTATTCAGATTAAGGTAGAACGTTTGAATCGTCTTTTTTCAAAATATTTGGCATTGAGAAATGTCACACTCCCTTCTACCACCCATAGTCAAATGGGTTGATTGAAAGAGCTAACCGATCAATAATCAGCATAATACGGAAAATCTGTGAAGGATATAAATGGCATAAAATTCTTCCACTAGAGACTTTTTTAAAAGAACGTTGTGGCAATAATCGTTAAAAATTGGATATAATCGAATTTTATAGTTAGTATTCTACATTGGAGATACCAGTGGTTTGTTATAAAACAATGA
Source organism: Neodontobutis hainanensis (assembly GCA_024349245.1). Classification (NCBI taxonomy): domain Eukaryota; kingdom Metazoa; phylum Chordata; class Actinopteri; order Gobiiformes; family Odontobutidae; genus Neodontobutis; species Neodontobutis hainanensis. Next base: position 101,608 of record JALDNG010000506.1, read on the forward strand.
TATTCAACCTCGGGCATTTTCTTGGAACTCAGATGTCGAAAAATGGATCGCCCGCTTAAAAACAATTGCCAAAGTTAATTATTGAGATAAGACCAAACAGGTTCAACCTCATTCCGTCTCTCTCGACTATGACGTTCTCGTCGACTGAAAATCCAGCAAAGTCATGTCTCTCCAGTCTTTTGACTTAAAATACGGCAAAATTATTGCCTTTATGAGGAATCACGACAGATACGAAGATCAGTATTCGGCATCGTACGCCAATTTTTAGTCTGTGTTCACTCCTTGGTCAAGAGGTGTTTGAGTTCAAGAAGCGGCTTGAAGCAACAAAATGCAAAATTATTCCATCGTTTCCCAAACAAAAACTAGATATATATATTGAGAAAAAAACACAAAATCTTGGCTGAACTCCAAACAGCAATATTGTCTCATCTTAGGATTATGAGGAATCTCAGTTTGGATCATCATATAATATGGCTAAAATAACTTAAAACATTAATTTCTAAGTTATTCATGAGCGCAGCAACCGATATCAGTGACAGCCAGTTTCACCCAAACAAAAATTTGTGTTATACTGTCACGCACGACAAAAAGTTATTCGAGCGAAACAAATTTCTTGAAGAAAAAGTGAATGCCCTCAAATCGCAAAAAGAAGAATTAGAAAGCTGTTTAAACTGACGAGCCTTCAACATTCAAAAGAACATATCCAGCCGATGGATGCGGCCAATCTGAAATCGGCACTCCCTCAGCGAAAGAATGATTGAAACGTGTTGTATGCTCTTTTTGCCAAAAGAAAGGTCATTCAAGAAGAATCTTTCGACGTCAATTCAGAGTTTATTATTCTAAATATTATGTTTAATCTTACCTTCACACGTTTTCTGATGAAAATATCCTGTTAAACTTCCTTTTACCGAAAAATAATGTGGCTGATAAGGTATTAGTTGAGACATGGTCGTGTGTTTTTCTCATAAAACCTCAATTCGCGGGTTCGAATAAAACATCAAAAAGTTCAGTAAGCATTTCTGGTGTCGATGGAAGGCAACTTAGTGTTCTATGGACTGTAAAATTTTTTATCCTGTTTTCAAAATAATTTAATTGGAAATTTATCGTGTCAGAAAATATTAGTTTTGATGATTATTGGACGAGATTTTATCATTGAAAACCGAATGAATATACTTTTAGCTGACAAAATATACACACTTGACACTTCAATTTATCAGATATCAAGCCTTATTCATGATGTTGGCAAAGACAGTCAATTGCCAGAATCTGTTCGAATTAAATTTAGGAACATTCTGACACGTAATTTAGATAAATTTTCGTTCTGCGATTCAAATAGTGGATTTGCCAAGTGTACAAAACATGTGATCAATTGTTAAGACAATCCAGTCAAAACTCGTCAAGTTTTGATTCCAGACTCACTCAAACCCGGGCTGGACAAAGAGATATCTGTAATGCTTGAAAACGGCATCATAAAAGAAAGTAAAAGACCCTGATCTTTATCTTCGATCTTGGTCCGAAAGAAGAATGCGTCATTTCTATTTTGAATAGATTTTCGAAAACAAATGACCTCATTTAAGGATTTCTACTCACTCTCTATTATAAAGGATATTTTGGACATAATGAAAAGTCGAATGTATTACTCATAACTAGACTTAAAATCTACTAACTGGCAAGCGACTTAAGATGGAGAAAGCAAGGAGTTTGAGGCATTCTACCCTTAACCGGAGCTCCGCTTTACGAGTTATAAGCCCTCCAATTTGGAGTCTGTAATGTTAAGCCACATTTCAGCGAATGATGTATCACGTATATAACGGGTTGAAAAACGTCTCTAACTATCTAGACGGCATAATTGTAACCTCCGACGAGTGCAATTTCAAATCTTGGATAACGAGAGCGTTTTTGATAAGATTGGTTAAGCTGGGCTCAAGTTAAACTCTGAGAACTGCAAGTTCTGTTACTCAAAAGTTAAATTCCTCAAATATGTCCTTTTTCTCCATGGCCTAAGTTATGACTAATATAAGGTGAAAATCATATGTAATTGGAAAGTTCCTGAGAATAAGAAGGTATTGAGATCATTTTTGGGTTTGGTTAATTTCTACAACAGATTAAATTAAAATCTATATTTAAATATCCTATACCCTAATGAGGTTACAAGGGATAAATACCTCATGGACGATGAGATAAAGAATGCCAAAAGTCTTTTGAGGCTCTGAAATCAGAGTGGAAACCGCTTCATTTTCTTAATCGACTCGACTTTAAAAAATCTGTCTTCATTAACTGCGATGATTCAGATGTTGCAGTCGGTGCTGTGCATTCTCAATAAATTGATAAATAGTTATTAGCCATCTCTTTCGCAAATTAAATACTTGACTCAACAAAGAGAAAATATTAAAGAATTGACAAGGACTTATAAGCAGTCGTTTTTGTCATAAGAAAATTTAGAAATAATATACCTTTTTTCAATTTTTTTGAAAAGGTAGCTAGTATTGCAAAGTTATTGAATTTATTATTTTCATATTGGTAAACGTGTTTTCGCGTCTATAATATATAAGCATTGTTTTTTCCAGTAAATATGAACTCAAGCCAAAATTCCAACTCTACAGATACTGGTAGCAACCGGTTTGAGAAAAATAGTCACGAAAAAGAAGAAGTCTTGTTCAACTATACGAACAAGGTAAAACAATAAAAGGAAGCATCTGAAATCATACAGACGAAGTACAATTCTGCAAGATCATTTGTTAACAGATATTTAAAGACTGGTAACATTGAAATGAAAAAAAAGGTGGGAAAATTAGGACTGTATCAAACGACAGTATAATCTCTTCGATCGAAGAGATTATATCTAATAATCCAGACTTGACACTAAAAGAAATCAAAATAATTTTGTTCAGAAGGGATTCCAATCTAATAATTTCCCTTTCGACAATTGATAAATGCTTAAGAGAATTGGGCATCACTTTTAAAATCAAGCATAATGAACTGGATAGGGTAAATGATCCAGATAAAATATTACAGCAAAAAGAATGTTCGCTTTGGTTTAATATTTTTTTAACGATTTTTCTTCCGCTATTTTCGTTGATGAAACTTCAAATAAAAAAATCCCAAGCAAGGTCAAAAAAGGCACCAGGGCGAACGTAATAACACCTACAGTACGGGGTCGTTCTGTTTCGATGATTTCTAGCATGTCCATCAATCGGATGTGCTACAACAAAGTGATAACCAATTCAACGGTCAATGCGGATATATTTAATATCTATCTGACCGAATTGTGTATATTTTTAAAAGATGATCTGAACATGAGAAATGCATGTTTAATATTGGATAATGCGAGGATCCACAGTAGGGTCGATTTTGAAAGGATAACATCATGTTATGAATTTTCATATACGTTTTTATCTATCTACTCATATATGCTAAATCCCATTGAAAAGGCATTCTCGAAAATCAAAAATGGTGTGAGATCAAGAATAAGAGTTGGAGAGGAGATTATGTTGTCTGATTTAATTCTTTCTGAATGTCAGAATATTTCAAGTGAAGATATTTCGGGTTTTTTAGGCATATTATTAGAAATATAACTAATTTTACAGCAGAAATTCCTTATAATCATCAATAAATTTTAATTTATTAATTTATTTTTCTTTTTGTAATTATTGTTTTTTGAGTGACGCAATTGAAAAAAAATGGTATATATACCGTGGAAAGTTAGAAGTTCTAACTGATCACAAACCTCTTATATCGATTAAAACATAAAACGAAATTCTAGGTAGACGCGTTCGATGGTTTTCAGACCTATAGGAACTTAGCTATCAAATAAAATACATCAACGGGGACAGAAATGTTGTTCCCGATGATATCTCTAGGTCAGTCTGAACAGTTTACCTATGTCAGGTGTCTGATATCAAAAAAGAACAACTTAAGTACAAAGGACTCCAGACTATTTAAGATTGCCACAGCAAAACATAAAAGCTGAACAAAATTATGACCCTGAAAAAGCAAAATATTATTTAAAGAGCAAAGCTAATTTGAAAATCCGAAGTTGTCTTTTATACTGTAAAAGTTGGCGAGGAAAAAAGCCAAAACTACAAACACACCTTTTTTATTAGGTAACACATGAAATTCATTCAAACTCACAACATCATCTTTGAATTCGCACAACCACCAACACATTGAGAGATAGAATTAACTGCCCAAATCTGGATTATGATGTAAAAAGGATAACAGATAACTGCTAAATTTGTTAAAAAATAGACTTTGGAATTGTTCCCAAAAATCTCAACAAAATCCTTTTTTCTGAAACAAAAAGTTGGATAGTTGGGAAATGGACTTTACTAAACCTCTGCCTGCAACAGAAAAAGGCAAATATATTCTAGTACTGATTGATCACTTCGTAAAATGGGTAGGGAAAGTTCCGATATCAGACCGATATGCTAAAACTGCCGCAGAAATTCTTTTTGTGAACGTAATATGTCGGTTCGAAGTGCCAAAAAACTGCTCAGGGACCAAGGTACAGCATTTTAATCTCAACTGACAACACATATATGTGAAATTTTGGATATCAAAAAGTTGAAATTCACGGCCTATCCCCAGCAACTAACGGATAAGTCGAATTGACAAATAAAACGATCAAAGAACTGCTAAATTGCTCAGTAAATACACTAACGGAGTTGTGAGAAGAATACATACCGAAATTCTGTTTGCAATCAGAGCTGCATTTTCGGTGACTACCAGATTCATTCCCTCTTACCTCTTATATAGGGATGAATTACGACTTCCAATTGACTTAATGGTCGACACTGATTCAAAGTCACAAAACGTCGATAACGAAAGAAGGCTGCATGTCTGCTCACAGTACACGAAACTCTGATTACGTGATGCATTCCAAAGGTTTCAAAGCAACCCAAACAAAAGCATAAATGAGAAAGAATATGACAAAAAACTATATGAAATAAAGTATAAGACTGGGCAAATGGTGTTTATAAAATTCAATGATGCAAATAAACTTGAACCGAAATTCCAAGGCCCTTACATTGTGATAAACTGTCGACACCCGGTTTACACCATTCAATATTGTGATCCACCGCAAGAAACCTTAAAAGTCCATCATGATAATATGTTAAAAACCAGATAACCAGATAAAGACAAATCAAGTTACAAAGAGCAAAACTTGGCGTTAAGTTCACGTTTATCTGTTCGAGCTGCGGAAGACCCTTAAATATTTGGCACAGATAACCAACTTGAAGGAGGGTGGAATGCGGCGATCAGTGTTAGCAATCGGACATAGTCGTAGAGTAGACTTCATATTCTTCATTCTGAAAAACATTCATCCACCCAAATATAACCATTATATGAGAGAAAACCTCGAAATTGTGTTTGAGAGTTAGAAAATAACAAAATTTAGTTTTTGAGCGGTCTATATATCACAGATTTAAAAAGAGCTAACCTTCACGATATTATCGAAAAAGAAAACAAATAATGCAGCTATGGACAAAAATAATTGTATGATTCGAGGAACAACAAGTTAGAAAGCAGATATTATGCTGGACAAAAAAATAAACATAAAAATTCCAAGAAACAATAAAATCGATAAATCAGGGAGAGCCATGGGGTGGTAAAAGAAGATAAAAAAGATACCATAATAATGTTCAAATCGAGTAATAGTTAACCGATGAATGTGACTTAAGATATGGTTTAAACGCCATCCAATCGGCAAAAGAATCGAAAATAACTCTATTAACTGGGATTTCACAACACCAAACATTTCAATCGAAGGCAAACGATATCCCACCCGATGGAAAACTCAAAGAAAGCTGTTTGGTGACCCCTTTATTGAACTTCCACATTGAGAGGGATGAATGTAAGAGATAATTTTGTTTATATAGATTGCGAGATTGAATAGGTAGGTGTTACCATAATTGTTACATGATGAATACCTTAAATTAGGTTGAAAACGGTTTTCTATAAATTAATTTAAGATTTAAACATGTTTTCTTTTGTTTTAAGTTTTCAACAATAAGTCGTACTCTGGATGCAAGTGTTCGATTCATGTTTCTCTTTTTTAATTAAAACACAAAATAATAAACTCATTCAAAGTTAATCCTTACATGACGACCGACAATATAAATCTTATTTACCCATAAAATCGAGAAATTACTTTCAAAAGAAGAGCTATAGATAAGAATTTAAACTAATTTACGTTTAAAATGAAGCAGGGTAGTTACAAGCACTCTTCCTCACTTCATAACATGTTAATTTTTTTAAGAAAAACAGCGATATTATTAAAGATGAAATCGAACATTAAGGAAGTGGCGTATCTGCATAGTTGTATAGGTCAGCAGTATTATCAATTCTGCGATGATATTTTATTTTGGTTATCAAGTTGAACTATTTGAAATTGTTAAGAGAAGTTTAAATAGAGTATAATCTTTTTCTTTTGACACCATAAAGACATAAATATTTCATATACAATTAAGATTGAATTTAAAATAAACAGAGCTTAAAAAGTTACCACTCGTGCTATCTCGTTTGAGGTTGAGTGCAATTTTCAGAACATCTTGATTTATACGCATGCGCGTTGTGAAATACAATCCTTCACTATTTCCTATAAGTATTTGTAATTATTCATCTTATTTTTTAAAGATGAATTTAACTAAAATCACATTGGTAAAGAAGAGGTATAATCATCAAAGTCGCCAATCAATAGTTAAGGGCATATGTCATACCGATTTTGATGAAACCTAAATTAAATTTTTATCATTTGATATTAAAGGTTTTAAAATAGCTAATACTTATCATTTACAGTGTGATTTTCATTTAATTAAATAAAAAATAAACAAAGTTCACCATGAACATTGATAAGAATTTTTAATTGCGTGTATGTTCGAATTATGAAAATTTTAAATTCGATAAATCTGAAGAAATGATGACTCACTTTTGTTAAATCATGTAGAATATACTGTTTGAAAATTATTTACCATTATTATGATTGAATTAAAATGTTCAAAAAATATAAAAATGAACTTAAAAATTAAAAAGAAATCGGTATATCGAATAAAAATTCATATTAACCTCCCATTGTAAGATTGCCACTTAAACCACAGTTTTACGAGTTAAAAATAACTAAAGCTACTGAAAAGACTAAGCCAGTAATTTTTACAAATACAACTATTTCCTACGTCTAATCTTAACGAAATATTCAAATAAACACTTAAATCTCACTTTAAAAAATAATGATTCTTAGAAATTGATTCAATTTAAATATTTACGTTAAAGAGAAATATTTAAATGTAATATTTACACGTTAATTGTTTTATAATTTGATTGTTATACGTTAACAAATTTACTCAACATCTCATTTTTTACAAATAAAATTGTGGGATAACGAGTATTTGTTATGTTTTCTAAACCGAACAAATGGGAAAGAGGAATGAAGAAACTTATTCGTAAATTTTCATGATTTTTCGTATCTTTTTAAAGAGTTAATAATTTAAGCGAATCATTTTCGAAAATATTAACGTTCAATTGGTATCGATGTGAACTTAAAGGTTAACGATAAGAATTCAATAAAACTACCTCTCCTTATCGTAGCAGCTTACTCAAGTTTGCATAATCATATCTAAATGTAGAGAACATAATTTTAATAACAAATGCATGATTATTCTAAGTTCATTTTAGATAAAGAATTAACGAGTTCTAATGTTAAGAAGTATTTGGCCTTGGCGTATGAAAGCAAAATTTATTTAAAAACAAGACGGTTGACAGGTAAAGATAGATTAAGCTTATACTCATCAATTCATATAGCTGATTTAAGACATTCGATCAAGCCGAAGTTCCCACGCATGCGCGCCACATTTAGATAAGCCCGCCATTTTACACTGAAATTTTTCAAACTGACAATTGTTCAAAGTTGCATTTTCTCAGTAGAATGATCAAAAAGATAACTAGACTTAGTATATTGCACTGATATTGAAAAATAAGTAGAGGAATGAATTTGTACAAGCTACGGAAATTCCTTAAGGTTTTGTTAAACATGTAAAAATCGTTTGATAATTTAAAGTATTTTTTTTATTAAATTTACTTAAATATTAATATCTTACTGATCAAAGTTAGTGCTAGCTGAAGCTGAATTATTCACGTTGCATTTTGTTTGAGCATACACTTATCATCAAATAACTTAACATCGGGAGAATCAGGAAATTTATGTAATATACTCAATAAAGAGTTTGCGGTAGAAAAATCAAATTTTTTAGAGGGTCGCTATTCTGATGGTTAACTCAGTCTAATTTTAATTTTATTCTCACCTCGAGCAAATTGTAATGGAAATATCCGTCGGCAGTTGGACTTTTTCGCAAATATTTTTAAGAAAACTAAAAATATTTAAATGACTTAGGTTAACCAAATATCAATAATACTTAAATATTGTTTATAATGCAATATATTTCTGGAAAGATGTTACTTCTCAGTGCTATATTTGAACTTGCTTTTTAAAATGGAACATCTTCAGTTGTACTTGTTATAAATGAAAAAAATTTTCAAACTCGGTTATAATCGGATCAGCGTGTTGATTTAAGAGTGCACCGTAGTTACTATTTAAATAATCTATTTCACGTCCATCGACTCTTAATTTATCTTAGGTTTTTTGAGATTATAAATTACATGACGTATTTAATCCAAAGCTAACAAGAAGAAGTTTATGAAAACATTAAAAATATTTAATTTTCACCCTAAAATTAATATAAATTTTCGACATTATTTTGCTGGACTTAATTTTATCAAGATTAATAATGAAACGATCACCCGCAAGGATATCCTGGAGTAATATTTTAATAAAAATCTTTAACAACTTTACATTTTAATTTTGGTTGTAATTATTTGACTTGTGGTTCAATGAGATTTAATGGGCTCAATAAAATAGACCATGATGAAATATATCATTGAAAGCGTAATATAACTTCACTCTATCTAAATTAGGAGTTATTTTTTAATTCAGCAGTCTTAAGTAAAAAATGAAAACGGTTCTTTTAATTTAGGAAATGTTACATGATAATTTGAATCAGAGCTTTCAAAATTTTATTTTTATATTGATTAAATACTCACACTATAAAGTTTAACTTTGTCAAAGTACAGTTTAATTCAATGCCTATTTCTGCTCAGTCTTTTTTCTTTCACTATATTGTCACTGTTAATCAGTTGAAAAAATCTTGACATCAAAATTGGCGTTTTATTCAAAAATATCCGCGCAATCTCTTATATTTTGAAAATAAAATATCTAAAGATTTCTAGATTCAGACTTCACATTTCATAAAAAAATAAGGTTTCTTTTGATTTTTTTTTGAAAATCATCAAGTGTTAGAATTCACTTTTATCATGCTTTATCTGTTGCGCATGCTTGAGACTAAAAATGTTGAACCTGTCGAAATAATCATTTATCTGATAAAATTTACAAAGTTGGACATTTTCTTCGATAACTTTTAAGAATTCACTCTTGACTGTAACCACAATTAATCCTGCACTCAAACTATCTGAGAACAGCATCGCACGTGTTTATGACTTCACAAGATTTATAAGTCATTCCTTTAAATTTGTATTTTTCTTTAACTCTGGGTAATCTGGTATCTGTCAAGCTACAAACTTTTTATTAGTATATTATGATAAATGGTACAGAACTAGCCTTCTTTTTATCTAACAACGCGAATCAAATTTGCTATTTTAAAATTTGAGAATTTTAGTTCACTAAAGTTCGGTTTAAATTTGAGAAGTATTGAGACATGACTCGTGCTAATCTAATGCTGGTTGCGCATGACCAGCAACTATAATATTTTTGATGCGTTTGAACTAAATTTTGTCATTTTATTGAATGGGTGATTTCATAGATCAAATAAAACAGGTATAAATTTCCGCGTTTTGATGATTAGTATTCTTTGACTTTGATTCTGAAACACATCCGAATTCGAATGTTAAATGTGAAGTATTTATATGAAAGTGATTATGTCTGCTTAGTAGTTACTCTTAAGCGTAGACAGGTTACAGAGATTTTAGAGTTGTATTAGCACATCATCACGATCAATAAAGTTTAAATATTTCACGATTAAAAACAATGCTTGTGTTTTTTAATCTACCAAAAATATAAAATTGACATTTTCAGAATTTAAAACTGGGCAATGAAATTTTAAATAAATTTGTGTGATGATTAAAGTTTTAGCCAGGCGGTCATAATACACGATGTCTTGATTATTGCTTGTTATTTGACATTTCAGCAATTCTTTAAAAGTTCATAAAAATGACTTCAAATAAATTTCAGCTCTCCTGTCAATTGAACTAGGATTAAAACATGAATTTTCAATATTTCAAGGATGTTTACGAAAATGGCGCAATATTATAAGGATTAAAGGCTTAAAAATCTCCGTATTCAACTATTTTGGCTCGTACCATAAAATTAAATTGAACGTATATTTAAATTTTGCTCGATAATGGCGCTCTCTATGATTTGATAGAAGACATTTGACTGAAAGCGCAAGTGCGCTAAAGCTTAACCGTTAAAATTATGGAGTTTGTAGATTATCTTTTATCTGAAAGTTCATCAAAAATTTAAATTATTCAAACTATCTGTTACTTTCCTGAAGTTTACTCTTTACATCAATTAAATTTGACTCTAAATTTGTACGATAAGATTATAACTGTGAATGATCAAGAATTTGATCTATTTTAAAAGCCGCCTCAAAGAGTTTGGTAAGTGAATAAATATTTCAACTGTTCCTTGTAAATACGTTTCTCAAAAAAATAATTTATCGCTTAAAATAGGATAATTGCCTTCTAAGATGAACCAGAACAGGCTCAAATTCTTTAGTTTCTTATCAATTTTAAATGTTCTTCGTTGAAAAGAAACTTATTTAGTTCCAAATTAAAAAAACATGGCGAAAACTTTCGAAATTGAATTAATTAAAAAATAGTTGAAATAATTTTTTTAAAAAGTTAAATTATTGCTATGATATTGTTCTTACATGTAAAAAATTTGGCGGCAAATTCTATTTAAACGGTTTTTTAGATTAGACATCTCTTCAGGCAAAAATGCACGATATCGAATGTTATACAAATTTGGAGGGTAAAAACACTACATGTTTTACGAATGAATACTGCGTTAGCTTACTGCACCAAGATTCGCAGAAAAATTCATACTTCTGTTCCTACGAGAACCAGAGAGTAATAGAATGGCTAAAATTAGAATTTACTCTGCAATCATTGGAGTAGTGGCAGTGACGAGTATTTTTATATTCTATGCTGCAATGAAAGTTTTTGTAACTTGCACACGATTGACTCCTACTTTTCTGAAGGAAACGGTAATAATTTCTTTCTCTCATAATCTGATGGTCTATACACTTAGAGAGTACCAGCGTTAACGGTAAATATATTCAAAGTTCCACAAGAAATGCTGTTTTATTATCCATCATATTTCTTTTCTTTTCTATTTCGATCATATTTTTATATACCACAAACAAAGTATTTTGACATGAAAATTAAGGAAAAAAACCGTTTCGGTGTAAAAATATTGAAAGTCTTTTATTGGGAGAATCGGCCGAATTTTCTAATGCTGGTTCTACTGTAGGTGTTGAAAGAAGCAGTCGCTTAGAATTTCCTGAACAAAAGTTAATCAAGCCAAAGTCGTTCAAGGACTTTGTTCAACTGCAAAACCTCATCGGAGCTGGACGCTACGGAAAAGTATCATTTTTATAATCGGCGAAAAATAAGAAATTCCTTTTTAAAAATTTTCAATTTTGGATTTGAAAAAGGTTAACGGCATAAAAAATGACCTAAGGAATAAGTAAAACAGAATGCGCGTGCTTGTTTTATATTGAAATTTTAAAACTTATAATTTGGTTATCAAATACATTAAAAACGATGAAAACTAGCATTTCAAAATTATCTATCGGGAGGCTTAATAATAATACCATGAATCGTTTTTTATGCTCGGTGTTTGTCGTATTATTGTATTCAAAGTACAATAAATTTTTTTAAGTATAAAATCTATTACCATTCATCTTTGAAAGGTGTGAAATAAGAGAATTTATTATTGATCAGATAGGATAATTTTTTACATCAAACTTAGTTTTGCCAGATGTAGCTCAACATATTTTCTCAGCGATATTTGGTTTTTTTAATCTCCTTAATTTTACACCTAAATTTTAAACATTTATGATTATAAATTTTGTCGATACTATATACTATACTATGCCCATTAATTATACCTGCCAAAAGATTTTTCAAAGATTTTTTTATACGTCACATGAATGTGATACTTATTCAAACAGTTTAACGAAAAAAATGTATTTCTGTTTTAACCAAAATCGCAACCTGTCGAGTCAATTCGATTCTAATCGCAATCTTAAATTCAAGGGAAGCAGTAATCATAAAGAGCATTCTAAATAAAATCACCCTTCATTTTAACAGATTTTCTGGTTTGTTGGCCGCGAAAAAATTATCCATAATAAAACCATCCAGCCGCCATTCGAGTTCGCACAACTTATCTAATCTAATTGTAGACTACAATTTTTTCCTTTTATTCACTTCATCGAAAAATTGATAACTTGTGGAAATGAGAAATATTTGCTTAATTTAGAATTCTCAGACAACCATCATAAATATTCAATCCAAACGACATTTTATGTATAAGTATATTTTATTATAAATAACGTCTATATTTTAAAGGCACATTAAGTCATCGTCTTTAAATTCATAGATTAAGACGACAAAATAGACGTTGATGTGCATAACTAAACTCTTATTTTCGTATAGATCGTTCTAGTCGGAAGCTAAAAGATAATAGAAGCTGATTCCCAAAAAATATAAAATTTGACACCAATTTTTACGCTCAAGTACATCTTTATTAGTTTTAAACGACATTTTAGCTCTTACCGCATTTCGCTTTGATATAAGTTCATCCTTAATCTGATAAAACTTGCAATACCTAAATTAAATTTTTCTGAAATTTTAAAATAGGAAATAATATTGCACGCTTTATAGTTGTTATCTTAAAACATAGTTAAATTGATTCTTTTTTATCAACAGCAAAATTTGAGAATCTACGCTTCCAGTTTTCATTATGTTATTATTTTTCTTAAAATCGATGAATAAAACAAACAATTTTGTTCAAACTTGTTTTCATGTCGAATTTCAATGAACAAAAATCCAGGGAAACTGAAAAATATCACACCTGTTAATTTTTAAATTCACTTAGTTTCATCAATTGAGCTTCCATTTCACTACATAAATTGAATTTTAAAAGCTATGTTTAATATTTATGAACGTGATTGTATTCGGAATAGTTGTTTTTCTCATCAAAAACATGAATATGTTTAAACGACTTATAAATAAACCATTTAACGAAACATGAATCTTGATAAAAAATCTGCATTGATTTTCCCACTTTATATGTTACTCTAAAATTTTTTTTATGATTATTCCAACGAAATTATAAATACAACTAATTTCCATACCCTACCTCTTGATTTAAATGCTTATTATGAGTTCTTATTTTGAGTTTTTAAGAATAAAGCTAAAATTTAAAAGCATATTTCGTTTATTATCGGGCTAAAACGATAATTTTTTCGTTCGTGACTGAATGACTGTGAATAAGTTTCCTTCTCATTCTTTTCTGTTGAAATACTCGAATAAAAATGCGATTGTTTACTTTTTTAAACAGATTATTGAATAATTCAAAAATAATCCAGTTTTGATTACACTTAAACGTAGTTTCAATCATTTTTTATAATCGTCCTATTTTATGTTTATTTCAAAAAAACACGAGTTTTTCACCTTGGATATAATCCTGTGTATTTATTTTGAATAAATTTTTTAATTTAGATCTGTTGATGTGTTGAAATAATACACATAAATCATCAAAAGCTTATCTTTAAAACGATCAATATTTTTTGATTTTAGCGTGTATTTACTGCATGTGCAGACATTTCTTGTTATTTTCATCAAATTTAACGTGTAAATTTTTTACCCTATGAGTCAAACACTTATTTTAGTGTAATCTATAAAATTCTCAACCAAAGAATTGACCAATATAGATGTTTTAACTCATCAATTTATTTGAATGAGCTTTATAATAATTATTATTTTTCTTCAACATCAAAAATATTAATTAACTCCGACTTTGTATATTTCTTGCGATCGAATTATTTATCTGAGATATACAAAATCCAGATTTTTCCATCGATGGACTATATCTTCGTATTCATTTTATTGTTATTGGATAGGGGCAGATTTCATGATCTTGATGAAACATCTTTAAGAAAAATTTTTTAGATTAGAAGTAATAGTTATTAACTCTGGTAAAATGGATAAATTATTTACACTGGATATGGGGTTTATTTGTCTTTCCCGATAAATTGTTTTGATAATCTTTCTGTTTATACATCCATTGATTAAAACCACTTAAAATTTCTCAATTTGTAATTTTTTAAGCAAAACTCTGATTGAAACAGTCATAAACAGACGCTCATTTTTGATGTCTTTTCAATTACCATATTTTTGGACGACCAAAACAAATGAATAACCTTAACGAGAATTATCAATTTTTCTTTGGTTTTAAATGAAAGAATATCTTTAAAAAAGATAATTATTGACAAAAATTCTAAAAATTAATACTTTGATAGATTATTTATAATTGTTTGATTTATCTGGTTTTTTATGATTTTATCATAATTTAAGGTTTACTCAGCAATTTTTATCAACGATAAAATTGCGGTTAAAATTATCCAGAATAATTTCGAAATTGAGAATGAGTTAATATTATTTGACATGTTTTTATTGAATCATCGTAATATTGTCCAATATTTTACACATGACACTGTTATGGACGAATCTATTCACTATTGGTTGGCTATGCCATATTATGAGTAAACATTTAGATTAATGCTCAGAAACGGAAATTTATATCACTTTTTAAACGAGAATACTTTAAGCGTGAATGATGGTTTGAACATAATTCATGATATTATTTCTGGTTTGCATTACCTTCATTGGTTTTATGATCCATTGATAAAGCCTCGAATAGCTCATCGAGATATAAAACCGGCAAATTTATTCTTGGATCGCCACTTAAACTGTTTTCTGGGAGACTTTGGACTTGCGATTTGTGACGCTATCAACTGTGAGGCTTCGCTAGATTCATTATTGAATCGCAAAAAAAACCTGCAGGTAGGAACAAAGAGGTACATGTCTCCTGAGTTACTTTCTTCACTTTTCGATAAAACGTAACTCCTTCCAACCATTGTAGCTCGTTTGAAAATTATTTAAAAATGGACATATACTCTATAAGTTTAGTAATTTGGGAAATTTCTAATCGAATTTTGTTAGATGGTAAAACTTCAATAATATTTCTGGCGCGTTTAATCAGTATTTACAACCATACCACGAACATTCTGGACCTGATCCTTCGATTGAAAACATGAACGAAATTGTTAATAAAATGATGTTTAGGCCGTTGCTGAGGGATTCTAATTTTACAGTCGTATTAATTCTAATATGAGGTAATGAAAGATATAAACCGCCTAATTCAAAAATCATGGAAGCAAATTCCTGATGAACGTCCAGACATTGCATCAATTCTATCGTTTTCGATATATTTGAAAGAAAATCATAGTACATCAAGTACATCCTGTTTATAGTCAACTAAATATTACTGTAGAGTTTAATTGTGTTAAAAATTTCCCACTTTTAATTAAGTCAACTCTTTATACCATTACATTTTTAACCATTCCCGATAGATTTATTGTAATTGCGCACGTTTTTTAACTGACAAAAGTCGTGTTTCATTCACCAATCTTGGTATATCAATTTCAACCATAACAATAAAATTCTTGAAGTTTAAATTGGTAGAATTACAAATTTTACATAAATACTCTCAAATGCAAAATAAGTTGTTTCTAATCTTCAGAATTTTCTTAATTTTTGTGAAAATAAAACGCATTCTGCAGATATTTTTCAGATTATACATCTTACAGATTTTTGGAATTTCGATTGTCAGATCATAAAAGGTAATTTTATTTTAGTTTACTCAAAATGTAAAGAGATTATTTAGATCTGGAAATTAGAGCATGTAAAGTCATAATTAGTTTATTCTGTGAAAATTAAATACTTCATGGTATCAACTATGAAATAATTCTATATTTTAGGAAATATTTGGCATTTAAATACACAATAATTCCCATATGATCAACTTTAACTTATTTTCGTTAAAAAATTATATCTTGAACGTTTGATAT
Source organism: Neodontobutis hainanensis (assembly GCA_024349245.1). Lineage (NCBI taxonomy): Eukaryota > Metazoa > Chordata > Actinopteri > Gobiiformes > Odontobutidae > Neodontobutis > Neodontobutis hainanensis. Next base: position 117,873 of record JALDNG010000506.1, read on the forward strand.
CCTACTTCGCTTTAGCATGACATGCTATAATCAAATCTCTTGAATACTCGAATGTTTGCTCAGTAAACCCACTTAAACATTTCAAAATAGCCTTTAATGTATGAATAGAACCATCGAAAAATTCCCACGTTTCACTACATGGATAACCATATTAGTAATGTAGGAATTTTGATGATCCCTTGAGGATTTAATTTGATCGGTGGAAAATCATTTTGAAATAAAAGGAGAGTTACTTTTTTGAAGTGTGTAATTTAATATACCATCGAAAGCAAGCTCGTTCTTACGATTTTCACGTTGCATTCAAATTATAATTTACATATTTTTCCAAATTATTTGAGTTAAACTCAAATAAAAATTATCTTCCTTTGCTCATATATTTTTGTGAAAGTCTTGAAGATTTTTCCCTCTGAAATTTTTGATCACGTTTTTCAACAAAATCACTTTTTTCAATTTTATATATTTTTAAAGTCAAAATATTCATAACACTATTTTAGCTTCTAAGGAACCATAAGCTAATTATCATCCATCAGGATTGACCATGTCAAAGTCAAAATAATTATTCATACAATTAAGATGAAATTTATCATTATAATATGCTTTATAAATTTCAACCGAATAAAATCAAAGATCAACGTTCAATTTTAACAAATAAAATGATCATTAAATTGATGAACTTCAGAGTTACAGTTTTAATATAAATGGCATTTAACAAACAATGCATCAATATATGAATGTATTTCAGTATACTCGTGACTTCTTTTATTTATTTTCATACCTTAAACAACTAATTTGATACATTATAAAAAGCTGCTATTTTTAAGTGTTTATCCAAAAAATCTGGCCTTTTTAACGCTCTAAGCATATTTTTAGATTTCGATTGAATATATATATATAAGTAGTTGATGACACTTAACAGATGTTCAGTGAAACACGAAATGAACTTTTGAAGATTCACAAAAATTTTCCTTTTACAGAATAAATATTATAAACTCTAACTATAACAAATAAGCATCAAATCATTTAAAATTTTCATATTTTAGAATAATAAAGTTTTAGTGGTACTGTGGTTATCTATCTAATGATTGAATTACAAAAAATTCCTGGCTTTATCATCACGATATAGTTCGTTCTAAACATCTATTTGTTGTCAAGTACTGTGAAAGTTAACCAGCCACTATTATTCTACAGTAACCTGGATGTGTATGATACACTCAATTTTAACTGATAGTCGTGTCATTTAACACACACTCTCAAATTTATGACGGTTTGTTCATAAAAATTTTGAACATTATTTTCACATTTCGAAACAATAAAGGCTTATTAATTTAAGTATCTATTAACCGACAGGCGGTTCATTCAATTTTATTTTTTTCTCATTCTATGACAAATTTAAATATTATTTGTTGGTCTTTTCATATTAAGCTAAATTTCCTACTTCACGAAATATACCGAAAATTTAAAACCCTTTAAAATTAGTTGATTAATTTACAAAAAGATGAAAAAGCATAACTTTAACTTTATCAACTAAATAAGTTCATATCTCAATGCCATAAAATTTCGACAAGGTAAAGTCGTACTCATTAGGGATTTTCTGTCCTTACGTTATATTAAAAAATATTTTGTTGAAAAACAATTTATTCTTTATACCTAAACCAAAGAAGAGGATCTGAGTAGTACGAAGATATATTTCCTCTTTTGGGCTTAAATATAGTCTTAAAGCCACTTTAAGATCATCCACAGTTCTTTTGACACATATAAACTCTCTCTTACATTTATGAGGCACCACGAAATGAACGCTAAATCAAAGCTATCCTACACTAAAATTTTTTAAAATATATATTCATTTAAATGTTTTTTCAGTTTGAAAATGATATTTTATTGACGAAAAAATTGTATAACTGATTGAAAATAACAAAAAACTTATTATCCGCTCATAATATATAATTTAAAAGTGTTTGAACTAATTAAATTTATTTTTCAAACTAAAGATCCTGAGTGGTTAAAACAATCAACTAAAACACAAATTAGAGAGATTTAAACTCATTCACTTGGCATACGGAAAAATCATATTGTTAGCTACTGGTAGAGTAAGCGTAATCAAACATACGAAATTTTGGAAATTGATTAATATGTGAATTTTTGACTTGGAAGAAGCCATTGAAGCAACAAAAAATGAAAGTTAAAAAAATGTGACGATTTTTTTAAATATAAAAATTAATATATAAAAAAAGTTATCATTTAAGATGCTAAAAACTTTCCACAGCGATAAAATGATTTATTATCATCACACAAGTTTTAGAATGTATTCAGAAAGATTCTTTCAAATACAAAATATTATCTTATCAACATTCCAAGAATATTTATTCAACAATTAAACTAAATTCAATACAATAATGTATCCAGCCGAGTTTAAAAATAAATTATGAAACGTAAATTTTATACGAGGAACAATTATTTGACGATAAAATTAACCGAAATTTCGAAAAATTTATTCCAACATATTAAAAACACCTTCATTTTGAAATGGAGAATGAGACAACATTTTAAGATATTATTTTTGTGCTTTTCTATGTTGTTCAAAAAGAAAAACTAACAGTAAACATCTTGTAATGTAAAATAATCAAAAATGGTATGATTGATCGTTTTTGTGTATATAAATTAAAGTTAACATTTTAAGGAAATAGGAAAAATTGAAGTCTATTGAAGTGAATATCATAACTTTAAAGAGGAAGCTTTTGGTAGATATTGTGTTGTTTAAACACTTCATAGGGAAATTTGTTTTTCTCATTGAATATTTATGATAAAAACATATTTTCTTGCAACCTTTTATTTTAAGAATAGTCGATCAGTGTGAATCAAAGCTTAACATATATTTCCAAAAGGACTGTGTGTTTATAACCTTGAGGAGAATTCAGCCTCATTAGATATTCGGCAGTCGTCTTTTAACTGTTGAGAGGTAACTTTGTTCAAGCATGTTTTGTTTTAAAAGGTGTTATTCATCCAAATTCAAACGTTAACTATTCGTCATCTATCTAGAGTGCATTACTTTTGTCCACTAATTCATTGGGAAATCAATTTTTTGGGTTGCTGATTTGTTAAAATTTCAGATATCCTTCAAAATACGATATATTTTATAAATTAGAATGAAAAAACAAAACAATAAAAAAATTTCGAGAGTTTATTTTTTAGATCAATTAATTTTGTGTTTCTGATTTTCGAAATGTTGAAAATTCTTTTAAAATCATTTTTATTCAATTTTCCCAGAAATATTTTATTTTAAAAAATAACATTTTCAAATAGCTTTTCAATGAACTCAACTGTATTTTCCCATCAATTTGGCATATTTATTTTTTTGTCTGAAAAAGTTTAGAATAAAAACTAAAGGCTTTTATATTCATTAAATTTATTTTTAATATCGGGCTTCCTCGGCTATAAATAGTTGATCAAAAAATCATTAATATCACGTGTTTTGATGATAGCATAGACGTGAACCATACCTTCAAAACCTAAATAATTTAAGAAAACACAAAAGTTCAATTGAATAAAAGTAATCGCGTCAGAAGTTTACTAAATACAAAATAAGTCAGAAGTTAAATGGGCCAAATTTGTTTGAGGAATTTTTAACATTTTAGAGCCAGAGATTTTTAAAAATAATTTTGTTCGCAAGTTAATTCTAAAGTAATCTCAATAAAGGTGTGACATAATGTTTAAATTATTTTGATTTTTTAAGTTTTTATAAATATAAATATGTTGTTACTAAGAATACGCTTTCTCAAAATTTTAAATTTAACATAGATATTTGTAATTTTATCACTCAGAAAAAATGTATGATATATTAAAATTTTCAACCATAAGAAGTAAATTTTTGAAGCATTTCAAGAAATTACATTGATACTTTCAACATATAAACAAAAATATATTGCATAAAGTGTTAAAATATTAATTGAAGAATTTCTCGTATCTTCAAATAAAACTCATGAGTAATATATTATAAAGCACGATTTTCGTTAACTTGGCGTTTATTTTTTCTGGAGATAGCAGATTAAAAAAATGACCTTTCTTGATGTAGAGGTTAGTGGGTTAACGGAGAGTAAATATTCAGAAGTATAATTTTTAATATCATTTTCGAAGAGCAAAAATGAAGAAAACCTATCAGGTCTTTCTTCGAATTATGTTTAGGAACAAGTACCCTCTTCATTTAGCTACTTTCGGCGCTTTACACTCCTTCGGCACACTTTAGAAGTAGAGACAAAAGTAGGCGGGTATTATTAGATTTCAACTCACAAAAATCTTCACCCTCCCCTGTTGACCATTAGAGTAACCTGGCATCTTCCTCATTGTTTCGCGTATAATTCTAAAACACCACCAAAATTTGATATTTCACCAGAAAAGTTCAAATTACCAAATCACTGTTCTAAAAATATCTTAATATAGAGACAAATCTTTAGGTTAGAGGATATTTACTTGAATAAAAGTAAAATTAATTTTCAGACATTTTCTGGTAGCATTAAATTTTATGAATATTAACTCTCTAATATAATTAATCTAGATGGACCTAACAGCATATTTGCCAAAAATCAAAGTAGTGAAAGTTTATATCAACTGTATCTCATAAGTTTGATTTTTCTGAACAAGCTAAAACAGTTTATAAGTCACTTAATTCAGTAATATTTACCATTTTGAATAAAATTTACACTCATTATCCTAAAATATTAGCGCATATATTAAATTTGACAAATTTTTGGGAATACGCCATTTAAAAACAAAAATGTTACCTTAACTTATCAACAATAAGTCAAAGGTGGGTTTACTTTTGAAATGTTATCTGATTTTTAGGTAAGAGACCTCCTGATTAAAATTAGAGTTGTACACAATTATTGAAAACCATTAGATATTTCATTTAATGTGATGAATCGACAAAATTATGATTCCAAGCTAAACCAAATCCGGCTTACCGAAAATTGATCTGGCTTTAATCCTGTAACATAAGGGCCGTGTTTTGAGGAAATAAAGGATTTTTTTCTCAAAACAATGAAATATCAAGTGTCAAACATTTTTAAACCAATTTCTCAAAAAGTGCCTATTTTGAAAATAGTCTTCAAATCTGATTTCGCGAAGTCTCTGTCTCTTCAAAGAACAGAATTCTGATAGTTGATATGTTCGATTGATAAAAATATAATTTCAAGAAAGGAAATATTGGTGCAAGTTAATCCAATTGAACTAAAACTTATAGATTTTTGACAATAGTCAAAAATTCAGAATTCCATAATTTTAACCACGTTAAGGAAGAGGAATTCACATTTTTTGTGTTATAAAACAGATAATTTTTAATTTTTTTTGATCTGCTAATTTATTCAAAATTATAATTTTTCAAGCCAATAAATCAAATACAATGTTTAAAATACAATATCTCAGCTCTTATGAAACGAAGGTCAAACTTAAAATTTAACTTCGTTTACATTGTCAGTATAAGGCCCAGTGATGATCATGATCATGAAATTTAAATATGAAAATATTTTATGCTTTAAAGACGTTGTTTTATGATTTTAACATAAAAATTTTCCCCTTAGGTTGTAAAAATAAATTTATAACTTGGTAAAAAAGCAATTTACTTAATTTCCTTAAAACATAACACACGCCTGGACGTTTAGCTCAATACCAAGATTAGTAATATATAAAATTTTCTCACAAATTTGGTTAATAGGTGAAATAAACGCATTTGTTCAAAGAATAAGTTAAAAACTCATCAGGAGAGAAAATAACTTACATTTAATGATTCAACAAAGGCGTTATCTCTTAATATCTTTGCATTTATACATTTTTCAAAAAAAAAACAATTTGATGAACATTGTGCCGTATTAATTGATAAAATATATTCCATTATATAAATTATCAGCTGGATCTAACAGAAAATATTATCCTTATAAAACCGTGAAATATCATAAATTTTAAAATTAGCTGATATTTATTACATATTCGAGATTATGATTTGCAAATCTAACACATAAAGCTAAATTTCTTGAAATAATATGATTATATAAGTTTTTATTTTTTGATGGATGGTGCCATAATAACTGCGCTTTATTATCCATGATCTCTTGGAACAATAACCGAAAATATTTGAATTGTCCAATACACAACTGCATAGATGCTGGAATTTATTTTTAAGCTGAGTTTAATAATTTTTGAAAAAGAATAAGAATGTTAAATGTTTTGAATTAACTCTAAATAAAATTTTAGATTGTTAAGATCGAAAATCTAAGATAATTTTAATGGTAATTGCTTAAATTAAATAGATGTTAAAATAAAAACATTGACTCAAGAAAACTCATGCGATAAAAATTCACTTTTTTACAAATCATAATATTTTCCATAAAATATCGGTACTTTTTGACTGTAACATGGTATTTACAACCTAATAATGGCGAAGTCTGAAGAAAATTATTTTTGCCAGTTCATCGATCAAAAAATATTTGGGTTTTCGATCATTAACGTAACTATAGCAATAAATTTATTTAAAATAATAAAGAAAAAATTGGAACATAAAAATATCTATTTACGATTTTTTTCGAAGCACGTGCAATATATTGAGAAAATTAAAATTTGCTTTGAATGCCAACATCAACTAAAGTTTCGAAACGACAGAAGCATACAAGAAAGGGCAACATATGTAGCAGCTGAAAGTAAGGAAGAGCTCAAAAGACAATATCAGGCCTATATAAGGAAAACTAGAAAGTTGAACCCAGATGCGATTATAACAAAGGAGATCCCCGGTCTCTCATGATGGTTGGCAGCGAACGTGTTAAAAACATATGAGAGGTACACGGTTTCAGTCGTGTCGATTATGTTCAATAAAAATACTTGACAGAACACAGCATTGTTCAGAAGTTTCTGAAAACATGAATATACCTATTAGAGAAGAATCAACAGACGGTTTGAATTAAATTTAAATAAAAAGGAACCTCAGATTGCCTTAGTAGATGAAAATTTCATTGCAAAACTTAAATATATCTCTTCTTTAGTTTTAAGAACCATCGGCATCGGGTTTCAACGCGTATCGTGGATATATATGTTCTAAGTTTAACAATACTTTTATGAATGTCACATGGGTTCCAGCTATGAAAAAATGTGATAGAGTTCTCGTTTCGAGAGAGGGATACGCGAATTATTACATAATTTTTGAAACAGAGAACGACGACAGAAACTTTATTTTTGTCTGTGTAGACGAATTCTCTGAGCTTGCCTGTACAACTCATGGCAAAAGTGAATCTGAATCATCTGTCTACTTTTTCGCCCATGAGACAAGGAGCAGAAATATTTACGTTTTTACTGCACTAAGTAAGCATAGAATACAGCACCTAAGATTCGAGAACGTGTCGTAAATGAGGAAAATTTAAGGACATCTATCAGAGAAATTATGAACTTATAAATTTAAAAGGAATTAAAAATCCTATTTTGAAACTGGATACAGAAGAATTCACGATTATCTCAGTAAGGCTGAAAATGAAAAAATTTCAAAATCCGGAATCAAACACCTGCCGGCGTACCCTCAATTTTTAAAATCCACTGAAGGTGTATTTTCGGTTTTTGAAGAACTTGATAATTAGTGGCGAGGCCTAGAATTAAGCTAAATTCAGTGTTTAAATTCTGAATAATCCGAATGATTCACACATGATCAGTTTTAAGAATTATGAAGAAAAATGTTAATCTGTCTGAATGGATACTCCTCCAGAGAAATAGTCTTTGGATAAACTAAGAAACATTTAAATTTTCAATTTGAGTTTAATTAATTTATTCCAGGATTACTATATCGATTGAAAAACCCTTAAAATAAATGTAATTGATATACCGTATCTTTTGAATCCCCAAATTCAGCAATTTCAAAATATCCTAGGTAAGATAAAATGACAATTTTATAACCAAATAAAATGGAATATCTCAAGATAATATACGTATTATAAAAAATAAGCTAAACCGTTAAGAATATTTTGAGATCAAGGCAAAACGATAAAATTATCATAAAAATATTTCATATGAATCATAAATCTTGTTAAATAATAATCTAAAACAACATATTTTCATAAATATAAAAATTAAAGATGTATTCCGATTAAAAAACTGTTGGTTAATTAAATAAAATAATTTAAAAAATCAAGGTATTTCTTTTTAATTTTAGAAATTGAAGCATAGAGCGAGAAAATATGCTATTTTACTTCCTTACATAAACAGATTCTTTGATAAATTAACGATTAACATTAAACTCTCACCAGAAATTGGAAAGAGTTTACATTCCCAATAACATAGAGAACAAAATAATTTTCAGCGTTTTAAAATGATCGCTTAGAAAAAATAATTTTTATTCTTCACCAATTGCCGATACTGGGTTTGAGCTTTGCCTGAAAAACCTTATGAGGAATCGAAAAAGGGATGAGAGGATTCATAAAACACCATCTAGTTCATTCAGATTTCAATAAAAAGCATGATAGTTGATCAGATTTATTTTTGCAAAATTATATACCAAGGCATAGTCAACGCATCATTATTTTCTGAATACGTTCATTTCATATATATTTTGAATTTAATATGGTTTACGCATGTCATCTATCGATAATAAAAGATTTCATCTCAATGAGGATATTTAAAGAATAAATATACATTTTAACAATAAATTAAGTTTTTATTCACGTTTCATATTCTTTATATAACTTAGAAAAGGCTTTACCAAAGAAAAAAGCTTTCGCCCAAACATTGTTTCTATCGAAAGCAACCAAAATTATATCTGAAGGTCTAGGCCCTCTTTAGACACACACAGATAAATATAAAAACTATGCGAAAAAGTATCATTAATATTCAAAATTAAAATGAATTTTTACTGTTAATTTTAATTCTGACGATTATTACCAAAGAATTACTTACAACGAAAGACTAAGAAAAGAAGAATGAAAAATTTTGAAATTAATTTTGGCATTGTCAAAAATAAATTCAAGACAAAAACTTGATCAAAAATGAAATTCCAAAATTTTTTAAAATTAACAAGGAAATTAAAATGTTGGCTCATACAAAGAGATAAATTTGATTTGATTCTCTTTTTGTTGAAATGGTTGTTTATTCTTAGAATAAATTTAAAATTTTGAGCAAAAATAAAATAACCGTATTAAATTATCTTATGAAGATAAATACCCAACTATTGGGATAAAAATGAAAAATATTTTTTTCATCAATTTGAAAATTTTAGAAAAATATTCTTTACAAGATGTAGTCAGAAGAAATCGCCTCTGATTTATTTGGAAATCGAAAGTAAAAATATTTTTACTTTCAAAATAAATAATTTTAGTGATTTTTAAAGGAGCATTCCTAATTCGATTCTATCTGTACTTTATTTATAGCTTAAAAATTCATCATTCAGACAATCTACTAAAGGTAGAATCTCACAAAAGAAATTAACGAATAAATAGATATAAATCTAAAATCGAAGGTATTTTATTTAAATAATGAATGCGAATTGTAAATAATGTGCTCATGTGTTAAATATATGGCGACTTAACATTGAACATTTTATAATAACTTTTCTATGGCTGTTGAAAAATTAATTTTCAAAGCATAAGAAATATTTAATGCAATGAAATTTATTAAAATTGTAAAATCTGAATTCCATCTTTAACTATGACGTAGTCCACTGTTATTTGTTTTATAAAAATGACAACTTGTATTCGTCATTAAGAAGAAGTAAAACAGGATCAAAAGATATTTTGGTTTTCTTTTGAAATCTAAATTCTCGTTGTGAAATTATTGAATATTATAATTTTATTTTATTCATTTAACATTTTTAAAATTATAAATAAATTTGTGTGACAATATTTTGATTCATTTTAATTTTAAGAGAAGACTTAAAATATAGTGTCATACCACCTATATTGTCTAAAAAATATTATAGTTACGTTTATTAGTTTTATCTAAAATTTTAAAATAACATTTAAAATAATTTATTTATATATTTATTAAGTTTTAAGTGTGAGATTTGTACAACGATACTCATAGTCGTGAACTAGTTATTTTCCGAAAGGGATATTTTTTCTTCCTTCCATGAAAAAAATTTTGAGAAGTTAAGTATTTCTGGTAAATTAAGATAAATTGCAATCACATCAGTGAATAATTTCTTTCTTGTTCTAATATGAATAAATATTAGGCGAAAATAATTTTACAAATTTTAATGACTGATAATCAGATGTCTATCTCTGAGTTATCAACAAATTGTCAAACAATGATATATTCAGGTTTTTCAAAATTAAATAAAATTTATTAAATTTGTAACAGTTCAATTAATCAATTCAGAAAATATCAAAAATTATGCTATTAATCCAATAATAAGTCGTATTGATTTCTATGTTTCATTATTTTATATCCGTATTTATTTATACATGGTATTTTTGATCAATTAATTTCAGGGGAAATATGGGCAAATGGATTTTAATGGTTGCAACAATCAAAAATGCATAAAATGTGATTTTACTGTTTATCACAACAGAAATATTTTTATTTTGTCCTTTTCTAAAATTTATATTTTTACGAAGTATATTAAGATGTAAATAACAATTTCAATCAGCTTTGATGTTTGAAGTAGGTATTTCAAACCATATTTTTTTGTTACCAATGTATTTAGATTATTTTTAACTATAGTAAATATATCAACTTTTGTGTGATTAATGTTGACAAATAAATGATATTTTTATTCAGAATGGTAAGTAGTTATCATGTAAATTTTTAATTACCATGTGAGATTTAAAATTAGTGAATCATTGAAATAACAAGTGTTACTGTTACTTGAATGTTAGAAAATTCATCCTACGTGAAAAAGATCTTAAAAAATTATCAGAAATAATAAAAATTCATTAAAATTTGAGGCATCATGTAAATTTTCAAAATAATGTTGACAAATTTTATACAAAATCAGATAAATGTTCAAAAAGGATAAATATTTACATTTTAAAAGCAGAAGAAAATATTTTTTTTAGATTTCTAAATTTATCAAATAAATTTACGTTTATGAAAAATTTTCAAAAAAGGGGGGGGGTAAGTAAATGAACTAACTTGGGTGTTTGGTGTGGCGCATGATAGAAAATGTAAACATGGGGAAATACCACCAGCTTAAAAATGTCACAAAAATATAAGATAAATTTAATTTGAATTTTTACCTTGACAAACTATAAAACTCATTTTAGAAAAAAATATCGCAGGAATCTCCGAAATAATAATTTTAACGACAATAAAAATTTAAAATAGATTTTATGAATGAGTATTATCTCATAAACGACAAATTTAAATGAATGAAAATTCTTTCTAGAAATCTGAAAGAAATACCTTATGATAAATAATGAGAAAATAGCTCATAGAGAATAAATTAACAAATTATTATTGATTTTTTTAATGAAGAAAAATGCAATTGCCTTAATGTGGTTACGCATCTGCGCTGAAAATAGGCGTTTTCTTATTTATAGATTGATGGATTAAAATTTATAAACTATTTATTTCAGTTTTAGAAGTTTGCAAGCAAAACTGGAACTTGAATATTTGTTAATTTTAAAAATAAGAATAAAATTTTCTTCATATGTTCGTGTGTGATGTAAAACCCGAATGGGAAATTAAGTCTATTTTGTGTTTATTCACAAATATGTAATTTAATTATTCGTAGCATTCCTATTTATATGATTTAATTTGAAGTATATTTTTGAGTTTTTATTATTTTGTAATTTATTTTTTCATGAACTTAAATGTGAGGGATATCAAATAAATGTAACAGGGTAAGTCCTCCCCAACTTTTCAAAGGACATCAGTTTTCCCATCAATTCTATGTACTATACATAAAAACCTTAAAAGTAGATTACATAGAAATTCTCAGAAATAATAACTTAAATCTGGGAATATAAATAAAAATTAATTGGCATAAATTCACCAATAAAACTTTAAATGCGAGTTGATAAGAAATATTTTTTACTTTTGTGGTTAATATAAAAAATACCTTATCTTAAATCATAAAAATTCTTTGAACATGATAAACATTAAATGTTAAAGTACGAAAATAAATGAACAGGCGCGATAATTATTAAGTTTGTCAAATCATGCGTGCCTGTTTTATTTTATTGTTTACAATTTTTAACGGTCAAGTTTTTTCTCCTCGAAGAAGTGTTAAAAAACTAACCTTAAAAAATCATGCAATAGAAAATGAACATCAATCTGTAATCAAATCAGATTTCAAAGTGAATTCCGAAGGTGGGAAAATGGCTGACTTAGGCGTTGATGTTTCGAGAACGAATAGGCGAACAAAAATTTTAACTCATGAAAAGGCGAATGAAATGCATTCCCATTTATCACCTTTTCAGTCAAATTTATCTGGTTTTCAAGTTCCTGGAACGCGTTATTTAAATGAACAGGTTAAAACTGAACATAACTATAGCCTGCAACCCTTGGATAGTGGGGCAATGAAGAAACAAAACCAAGAAAAACATTAAAAGCTAGAGATGCAAAGAAGGGACTTAGAGAAACAGGAAAAGCCAATTCGTTGGATACACATAAATCTAAACAAACTCAGCTACGTTACTCTATCCATAAAAATCATAGAAATAGAAATGTGGAGAAAATGCGTCGGTAATTCAAAAGAGTGGAAGGAAAAATTGTGTTTATCTAGTTTGGAAAATGAAGCAGCACGAGGGCTAATTCAACTATCTAGTACCAATCAGGATGATATGTCGATACACTCGACAATTAAAGCCCCGCTAAATGGGAAGGAACCCAAAGATAAAAGTTCTCATTCTAAAAATAAGAGGAAAAATAGATTTACTTCATTTGTCATTGTAGAAGTACCCGAACCAATCCTTAGTCAACTCCGTGAACAGAAATTCGTAAAAAATGTTCAGAAGGAACTAAATAATCTAGCATTTGATGATTCCAATGGTGAACAACAACAAAGTTTACTTTTAAGCACAGAAGTCACATCGAGACTTCGAAATTTATACAAGGAGTTTGCACCAAAAATGAAATCTTTGATTGAAAGGTTTGGAATGCCAAATAGTTCAAGAAGAAAGTTAATCTATTTTCGGGAAAAAGTTTTCAAAATTTTGCAAGCTTTTGTCGATGAAAATTCAATCGTAGAATAAAACTATAATTTTAGATATGTAAAACATTGAAGTTCTCTGACCCTCTTTCGTGTGCTAGATGTGGAAAATCGATTGAAGTTACGTACCTTAAAAGTTTTGAAGAAGTACTTTCAGTTTTAAAAATGGTATTTTTAATTTATTTATTTTAGAAGGAAATGGAAACAAGAATTTTTCAACTTTTTAAAGAAAAATGTTGAACTTACAAAATCGGCATGATTAATTTTCACTAGTTTTAAGAAAAAGTATGAATGCATAACTTTCGAGACTTTTAAAAATTAATAAATTGGCATTTTAGCAGAAGATAAAAATTTTCGAAAAATACAAAGAACAGTTAATATCCATTTCAACTTGTGGTTTTTTCATGGATTGAATAATACTGTGTTGATTTTTTTAGCTTTATTTTTATAAAAAATTACTGAAACAATGATTTTGCTTTTTTCGAAATTTTTCATGTTAAAACCCGTTTCTAAGAATTCATTTTTATAACCAGCTCGAAAATTAAATCATTGATCAAAATAATATCTTTAATTTAAAAAAGGTGAAGTTACAGGAACCGAAACATTTATGAAAATAGATTAACATTATTTTCCTGAAATATTTTATTGCAAATACTCATAACTTTACATCCATTAAGGCATACCTCAAAATTAAATTCATCATTTTTTGGCTTTTCATATATTTTCTGTTATTTTTGGTAAAATCAGACAGTAAAATTTTATTTATTTCATCTAAAAAACCTCAACTATTTTAACTATTCGTTGTATATAAGTTTCAACGGGTTTATACGTGTTGAGGTCTTCAATTCGAATAAATGGTATATTTTTAATAAAAATTAACCCATAATTAGTGACAGAATAACTTGCTTCACTTTTTAAAATAAATACAATATCTTCTGAAATATTGACATTTATCAAAGAATTTTTGAGATTTTCTTTAATTTTATTATTATCACTCTATTATGATTAAATTATAAATCTTTCAAATTATTTTAAATCAAAGCTAAGTTATATTTGATAAAGATTTTGGGCTCGAATTGAAAACAGTATATTAAAAAAATGATTGAATTCTTGAATTTATAATCCTTTAGTTGCGTAATTTTTTTATTTTCTTTTGTTCAACTAGATACGATTTCAAAAACCATCAAAATCAAACTTTTATAACTGAAAAGATGTGAGAGAGACCACGTGATATAAATTCCTATATTTTTTTATATTTATATTATTAACATAATATTCTCATATAAATTAGCTGACAAAACCGTCTTGCAAGGTTTTTCTCTAAGTCAATTGTCAATTTAAATAACTTATCTTTCCAAGAGTTAGACGATAATTTATAAGAGTTGTTTTCAAATTTATGTCATATATAAATGCAGTTATAGCTCAATTTTCAATTTCGACAAAAATCTAATTATTTCATACCTGGTTAAAAATTATTTTGGCGTTCTACTCAGTCAGGTATGTCATAATAAAGTGATCAAACCAGATAATAATCGAATACAAAAGCATAAATTTTTTATGTTTTTTGTTTATGAAATTATAAGTTTATAATAAGGAATGAAATCATAAAAAAATTGTATGATATATTTTAAACGAATTCAAATATGTACCTCTTGTTTTAAAATATAGTTATTACTCATTCTGACTTGGAATGTTATAAATAATCACCTAATAACCAATTTTCTCATATAATAAAAAAATTGCAAGAAATAAAAAAATAAATGATGTTTTGTCAAAATTGAATGTTTCATAATATCAATTAAACACCATGTAAAAATACTGTTATTCAAAGAAAATAATTTTTCACAGAGTCATAAATTGTATTTAAAATCCATACATGAGTTTACATTCAAGTATTTTAACTTTAATCTAATAGTTTTGAGGGTATTCTAAAATGTAACTCTTCAGTTTTTCCCAAGCATTGTACTTCTCTATACTTAAATAATCATCAGAAATTGACAGAACTGTTAGGAAAGTATGTTTAATAGGATTTATCATATCTCCAACGATCAAACGAGGCATAACTTTCGTAAACATGTTAGTTGACACTTTTTGTTTTTTCCAAAGTGATAAAAATTCTTTATTTTTTAAGATTTTATAAACAAAATTTAATTATTTATTTTGATTAAATTTATTCAAACAGTCTACTCGTGGTTTTTTTTATTTTGCACAAAAAATTCAAATTTTATAAACATCGAAAAATTTTTCATAAACGTTTTTATTTTTTAACGAAAACATGGCTCACAAATTATTTGTTTATGATTTTAAACACAGTCCCAACTTAGATAAATTGGATAAAATTTATGTTGAAATGGAACTTTATTCAGATTGAACTTTAACTTTTCAGATTTTAACATAATTTCCTTGGGAATTTAATCCAACATAATCTTTAATGGCGAGTGCTTTCATTAAATGATATCGATTAACTTTATCTAAATTTAACTAATATTCTCATTTATATAAAACAGGATTTTACTCTGAATTATAGAAATAATTTAATAAAATCGAAGTTTACTAAAATTAGTGATAATTACTCCCACATACTCTTGAAAAATATTTATTTAAACTAGTTAACCTAAAATTTTCCACTTTATTTTTACATTTTGATTTTATATTATTTTCATTTTGAAAAAGTTATCAATTCGATCAGAAAAGTTAGAATATCGTAACATGGAGATGTTTTTAAGACTAGCTTGTCAAAAGTCATGACAATTAACAACTTTGAGAAAAACTATATTTCGATTCTCACGTTTTTTGTCAGATCGAGGATGATAACAAATATATAAAAATCTTTCGAAGGGTGTTTGGATTTTCTTCTCCAGCGATCAAGATATGGTTACAAGAGTAAACCGTACATACGCTATTACGGATTAAAACATCTGGTATCAGAAAGTGTGGGATCATTCCCCTTTCTTCGACCAATAAGGGATATCATACCTCTGTGGCATTGGTTCCTTGAGAAAATTATAATATGCGTTCGACGTTGTCTTTAGCATAATCCGAAATAATAAAATATAACAGAACTGAATTTTTCAAAGGTTGCATCTTAATTATTATTGAGAATTTATTTATATATTAAAAATACTGAAAGTAAAAACACCTTTTTTGAATTTTTAAATACTGATATCCTTTGTAAGAGTCGTGAATATTTACCAAATAAATTATTCGAATTTTTAAGGGGCGTGATCATATATTTTTGGTACAAAGGCGTGTCATGAATAATTTCGCATCATAA